>CM028130.1:1565125000-1565142500 GCA_016271365.2 Neoceratodus forsteri | reverse complement strand
CTTAATTGTGTGGTTGTCTTTGTGGACCAAGTTAATTTCAGTATCTCAAGTTAAAAAATGTTCCCTTTTTTAATAAGGTCAATGTGCTTCAAATTTCAAAATCCAATCTTAATTGGTGGCACAGGGATTGCCAGATAGGCTATACTGGGATTCCTTATAGTAAATCATATTAGTAAATATCACTTGGGCCACCAGTTGTGCTACACAGAAACATTTGTGGAGTTAAAGGACACAGAGATCGCCAACCAGGCTTGGGATCCTCTGACAAAACATCACTTTAGCTAGATATTTGAGGAGTCTTCCACTATAACTTATAGCAGTGTCTGGGGCTCAGCAAGTAGCACACTCACCTCTGATGCCAGCAGATCTAAAGGCTGTGGGTTCTAGCACCACACCAGGTACTTGGGTTAATATCCCAGTACTGACACTAGTCAGCATGAGGGGGTACTGCATCTCAGATGTACCATCTTTCAGATGAGATGTTAAACTAAGGGCCCAGCTGCCTACTGGTTGTAGTTCAGGTGGATGTTAAAGATCCCATGGCACTTCTCAAAAAAAGTAGGGGAATTTCTCCGGTGTCCTGGCCAAATTTTTCCCATTCACTAAAAAATACCAATAACAGCTTAATCTGATTAAAGGCCAGTTGGTAAATCTATTACAATTGTATTGCAAAACAGTTAAATGTCCCCCTCATATTACAAATTCCAGTCGTTACTACTACACAACAAGGCCTCATTCAAGACTATATACAAATTAAGCCCTGTTCTAGGCACTGTGCCAGTTATCAAGCTTACTTTCAAAAAGACAACACTCAATTTGGACAAGCACTCGGCTGCACAAAATATACAATACAAATCAATAAACATACCACTCATTTAACACACAAACATTTTACAGAGGCAAATAGTAGAGCTTCAGTTAACTTAATTAAGGTTAACATCCTCTAAATCACATTAAAACATTGTATTCTTGGTCGTTATCCCCATTAAATGGAATACTGGTGGTATTTGGGCTAGCTATTGTCTTGCTGTTCTGCAGTTGCCAAAGACAGCGTGCAACTCTGCTGTTATCATGCCTCTGTTGCCTTTCGGAAAATGGCCATCAGCACAAGCTCCATGTGCCATTTTCCTACAACCATGACTATGCTGAGGCATCATGAAATAGAGTCTTCCTTTCATGAGCGAAAAACACCTAGTTTCGGCCACTGCCTTACTCATCCAACCCTACTTCAAGGACGGAGCCAATGTGTCCTTCGTAATCAAATATACCCAAGTACCAGTCACCACTGACTAGCTTTGCCGTTAAGAAACCATATGATGGTCAAACAAAGACTTACAAAATTGCTCAACACTTGAGTGTAATATTAAAAATTTTTTTACTGATATCCTTACCATTTATCCATTACATGAACCAGTAAATCCTCTCTACTATCCTCCAATGCATTTCTGTCAAGGGAGTGGAACTGCTCTGCATGCAATCCCATCTCACAGATCCCACCAGGTCTGCCTCTTGCTCCATTAGATTTGACCATTCCATTAAACAGGTCCACCCCATCACAGAAATTGCCACCTCAGGCTCATCCATTGCTGGGTCCGCTCTGCTCACTGCTACCAGGACCGACCCCGCAGCCCTATTAAATTTACCTGTTCCACCAAACTTACCTATGTCACTGAACTTTCATGCCTCTTGGCAGGACTGTTTGCCCACTATTGACTCTCCTCATTCCATTGCTCAGACTACTTGTTCCACAGGCTTCACCTACCCACATTACCCCAGCGATTGAGGAACTGGACCAGAGCTTGAGGGTATAGTGACCAGAGGGTTTGCTGCTTACATTCCACCCAGCAGACGCTAACAATATAACCAAGCCAGCAAGGCTTGGGCATCTGTTTTTTTTATTTTCCAATTAATAATCAGTAATGGATTTTGGTGTGCATAATTCTGTACTGACTAATCAACAATTTATAACTTGATACTTATTAATGAATTATGGTGTGTTATGATTAACAGATTAACAAACTTATAACATGGTAGTTTGAAACTTATTTACTATTGTTTATATTCTCAATTTTAAGTAGAGCAGAGTATTGAGAGTGAACTTGTTACTTTACAGACAGAACTTTGTCTTCATGAATTAGAGAGAGATCTTCTTAATTTCAGGCACCTGTGAGTGCGTTCCACTGATAAACCCAGACAGCCTATTTTGCCTACTCAGACTGGCTGCAAGAGGTCAGCGAGCAGTCAACCATTGCCGTACTCTGGGAGTACTTGCTGTACTTGGGGAATATCTGACTGCATGAACAATCATGACCAGCCAGCCCTGTCCCACTAGGTGAGTAATTGACCACATGGGTGCTCAACCTTGTCTAGCCGAAGTAAACTAACCACAACTAGTGTCCAGCTGTTCACACCTGTCTAAAATAGGTTTCTTCTCTAAGCAGTGTACCCTGCCCTGAGCACAATCTGGTCTTCAGCTAATAAAAATTATTTTTAAAATACATCACTGACACAAATTTAATGACGTCAGGTGCAGGTTACAGCCCACATATTTTCCTATATTAGTCAGATGCACCTTGTTTACTAACAGCTCTCAGCATCTGTCCATCATTCAGTAATTACATGACTCTCAGAAGCTACTAAAGATCTGGCAAAAGGAATCTCCTACCCTCTGCCTGGCCAACAGCTAAAATTATCTGGGTCTTTATCCTCTTCCTTGGAAAAAAGTAAACCCTCAACAACCCTGTTGAGATAAGAAGTCTTAGAGGGAAAGCCAAAGAGTCATCCCAGCTCCCAGGATCTCATGAGGACATCAGTTTGTACTGGTTTGGTGAGTTTTGTTACCTTCACCTTAGGCATAGGACCTAAGGCTGACAAGCCTGGCATTTGTTTCATTTCTTTTACAACATATTTTTACTTGCGACGAAGGAACTATTTTCTGCTTGCACTGCTGTTCAGAAAAACTAATTGTATTTTAAGATCTGAGATTTAAGAAGTGTATTTGGCCACTTGCATTTAATGCCACAAACTGCACTATAGACATTTTCCTTGTAGTTCAGAAAAATTGTAACTGTATTTTAAATTGTACCTGGTCTGTTCATGTTGATGTCAAAACTACTTGTACATTTTGAACACTGATGTCGAGTAAAAACATTTTTAACCACGAGTCCTGACTTGAGTTATGCTTCTCAATTTAATGTTATAAAAGTTAGAGTACTTAGTTTAGAAAATGATAACCTAAAAAGTAGGTCAGTACCCTTAAGATAACAGTTCCAGGTTATATTCAGATAATTAAATGCGCAAATTTCTTATGCCCAAAATTACACCAAGCCAACTGTTTGTGTAGTATCAAATATTTTAGTAATAGACACTAGTGCAAAATGTGACTGTCATAGGCACACAGACAGATGGTTTTAAGGTGAATATTTGAAGAAATAGAAAGGACTCATTGTCCACTGACAAATAAACACGCCCATAAGGAAACATTAGACTTTAATGAACACAGCACCTTCCTGGACTGAGATCAGGTAGTCTTAGTCAGTCAGGTGTCAGATGAGATGATTGTGGCAGGTGGTCTAGACCATAACACAGGGTTCCTCTTCCAACCCCCTGTTGTCATTCCTAACCTAGTCCAATCAGTGAACAACATGGAAAGACTGCCAGTCTCCGGTATTGTGAAAGCCATGTACATGAGGCAGACAAAAAGTTATAATCGGCGGAAATGGAAGGTACCCATACAACCCAGACACACACACACACACACGTGAAGCTGTACCAAAAACAAGCTGAGTCAACATCAGCACTGAAATTTCAATGCGCATCAGGACCCAAGAAATCCTAATGCATAAGTCTAAAAAAGTTAGCTGTTTCACTTGGGGTAGGGTATTTTTTTTTTTTCCAGTTGTTATTAGCTATATTGATATATTATAAACTGGACATTTTACAAAATATTACAGATGACAAGTCATCTCTGTATTTGTCAAGAGTGCCATCTTGGGGTAACCTCTGGGTTAGAGAAACGCATGCAGAAAATGAAATTTTTTGTGTTGACCGTCAGCAAGCAGGTCCACACCAGTCAGTAACCCCAGACATTTCTGATCTCTGGCAAAGTGAATAAATAGGCTGGTCTTGGAGAGGGAGGAGAGGCAGCTTTTCAAACATTTTATTGCATAGTGACGCAAATAACAAGGCTACCCAAGCATTGAAACAGCCAGCCATTTGTCTGGGGGGCCCCTCCCCCCTCTGACCAAGCTGCAGTAATGGGATGCCTACATTTGTGAGTGGTCAGCAGGCCCTGGACACACATTGGGGAATAGGCATCACCATGCACCTCCGGGGCGGGTTTGGGTGGGAAGGAGCTGGAAGGATATCTTGGATTGCTGTCCGGGGTCTCATCCTCTGTCTCCTCTGACCACCGGAACAGCCAGAAGTCCAGGAGCCCTGTGCAAGCTGTCATTGTAGCATGATGTCTTCTCAGAAGAGGAATCCATCACCCAAAGCGTTGGTGGCAGCAGAAGAGAAACTTCAAGCCTTGTATAAGAAGAATGGAGCGGCATGGCTAGAGTCTTGCTTAGAAGGGCTGAAAGAGTTGTCGGCATCCCCTGGGAAGAAGAGGGTAGGAGGAAGAAAACCAGTACCACCAGCAAAGGTCCCCTGGGCCGAAAGTAAGGTGCAACCTGATGGGTCACTAGTAGGGGCCAGTCAGGTAAGACCTGTTTGGGGGCAGTTAGGGAGAGGATGCAGACAATGAGTCAGAAATGCTGGTGGATGCAGATGGTTTGAAGATGGATGGTGGTGAGTCACCAGCGGCCACAGACTCTTCCAGATGATGAAGGGCAGATAGCGGACAGTCCAGGGCAGAGGCTAGCTTGTGGACAGCAGCAGATGAGTGCTTAAAACAGCTAGTGGGGTGGTGGTGGATCTGGTGGCTGAGTAAGAACAAGTCAGTGCTGGGTCCATCAGGAGGTGACAAGGAGGGAAGGGACGGCATGGCACCAGATAAGCCAGCACCTCCAAGCTGGAGAACCAATATGTAGGGCTGGACACCCCAGTGTGTACTCATTTGACAGATAAGGTCAGGCAGATTAAAAATGGAGTACATGGATATTTTCTCTCTTAAACCAGCCCATGGAGGGTAAGAAGGAGAAGAGGACGACCAGGAATTGCAAGAAGGAGTGAGTTCCACGCCACGTGTGACAATTGGGTGGTGGCATTTCTCATATATGCCACTATTTTTATTACAGGCAGACGAGAAACAAGGAGTACACAGTTATATGCAATGCATTTCATTGATGCATAGGAAGCAGGGGGTACGGCCTGGCTAAACCTATGACTAAGTTTTGTTGCAGGCACCAAGTGGACACAGCATTGCGCTGGGACAAGTTAGACATGCTGCTGATGGTGGATGTAATGCAAGGTGGAGGAGCAGCACATGGATAGCGGGCTTGCATAAAAGTACTAGGCGCAGCAAACTGCAGAGTTTGAACCATCAGGTGTGCTATGCATATAATCAAACTGTGTGCATGCGCACCAGCTGCAGGTTCAAGCATGCATGCATGGCCTGTGAGAAGCAGCATCTCTTTCTGCAGTGCTCTTCCATGAAGTGGGGAGGAACAGGTACTGGACGGGGAGTATAAGGTAAGTTTGCAAAGTCCCAGGGTGGGAAGCCTACCCATCCCAGTAGATTTAAGTATTAAAGCCGTGGCTTAACCAGTACCCGGACAGAGTAGCCGCCGACTTGTTGGAAAGCGGTTTCTTGAGGCTTTCAGGACCTGCACTCGTCCCCAGAGGGCATACGAGGCAGACAACCTAAGTCTGCTAGGACGGGCGGCTGGTGAGCGAAAGGACTTTTCACTAGCCCCTGTGGGAGAATTACAGGTGTCACCTATTGGCTTAGTGCCCAAGAAGACCCCAGGGGAATTTTGGACGATCAATCACCTGTCATACCCAGTGGGGCACTCTGTGAATGACCTTATCGACCCCCAGCCCATGTTGGTGCATTATCAGTCCTTTGACAGGGCCACAGTGGCTTCTATACGAAGTCCTGTTGTGAGAAGGTGCTCATTTGCCTGCGGTGGCCAAGACCAGCGTATGAAGCTGCAGCTCCTACCAGGAAACCAGTGCTAATATCAGAAAAATAAATATTTGACATTTACTTGGCTAAGCAGGGGCATCTGCAGGTGAAGGGGGATCTTGTGTAGTGTGAAACCAACCAAAACATTGCACAGTGGGTACTGTAGTCCACCGACAGCAGTCCATGGGCCAGTACATCACTGAGGAAGATTATTCTATATCTCTGGCTGGACTGCTGTATAGCAGTAATGCTGTAAACTGTAAATCGGGCACTGTGTTCATAGAAAAAGGGGTATTTACCTGGGTAAAGGTGTCTGTAGTGCTGACAGGCTTCGCAGGGCCGGGTGACGTACTTCGGTCTGCAGAGCTGGCTAAACTACTCATGCCAGCTGACGGCAGACTCGAGCCATTGACATGCACAGAGATGTACGCAGAGACACACGCGTCTGAGTGCGTGTCTTGCGTGGATGAGTGCACAGTGGGGTTATCCTGACCGGTAGTCAGCACCTAAGGAGAACAGTGGTAAGTGAGCCACTTAGATGGTACTGCACGCTAAGAGCAGCAGCCTATGAGGTAGCCAGCTGTACATAGCATATACTGTAGGGCTGCTGATCCATCAGCACAGAGCAGCCAGGTAATAATGGATGTACCCAACATTGAGATACATCAAATGTTGGAGTCTCTCTGTCACGGGGGGACTTGACAAAATGTAGCAATGGTAATATGTATGAGGCAGGAAACCTAGGCCTCCACACGGGCAAGCACACACCTGCAATAAATGTAAGGAGAATATGCTATTGATAGAGCAATCTGAGGTAATGAAGGGTAATGAACCACAGGACTGTAGTTCACCAGGTGTAACACTTCCATAACATGTGTGGAAAAGGATAGTGTTATACTAGCTAGTAATAGGTTGCCTACTGATACTAACATACTAAAATGCCAGCAGAATAGGCCTAACGGTCTTTCGTGTCTGCTCGTTTGGTCAGTCCCCAACCTGGGTGCTGACCTTGCTGTCCCCCTCGCCTTCTCTGGCTTCTCCCTTCCCAGTTCCGGATATTCTTGCTGCATTGGATTTTGCTTCCAGAACCCTTCCCCTGTACCTGTCCCACCCCCTCTTGAACCCCTCCACTGTCTCTGCCTCCACCAGCCCCTAGGCAGTGCATTCCATGGCTCCACCACCCTCTCAGTGAATAGCCCTCCTCCTTTCTCCCTGAATCTTCCCCTCCAGCTTCCACCCATGCCCTCTAGTGGCCCCTTCCTCCTTCCTTCAAGCACCCGACTGTTCCTCCCCTATTTACCCTCTTCATGTACCTAAAGACCTCTATCATGTCCCCTCGGTCCTTCTCTCTTCCAATGTGTACATATTTAGCTCTTCGAGCCTCTCCTCATAGGTCCTGTCCCCCAAGCCCCAAATCATTTTGGTTGCCCTCCTCTGGACCCTCTCCAGGAGGTTAATGTCCCGCTTTAAGTGTGGCCTCCAAAACTGCACGCAGTACTCAAGGTGCGGCCTCACCAAGCAGTTATACAGAGGGGTATCACTTCCCTCCTTCTGGAAGTGATCCCCTAGCGATGCATCCCAGCATCCTGTTGGCCTTGGCTGCTGCCTCCCACAAGTCTCAGTTGTTCATCTTGACATCCACCACCACCCCAGGTCCCTCTCAGCCATCGAGACTTGTAGCATTCCCCCCAGAGGTGTACACTTGACCTGGGTTTCGGCCCCCAGGTGGAGTACCTTGCATTTCCCTGCATTGAACCCTCAGCTTCCACTTTCTAGACCATCTTTCCAGAGCCTCCAGGTCCCCTGTAGGGCCACCTCCCTCCATATGATACTAGTATGGGTTCTGACACGAGGCTGGGTCACTGCTAGCGAGGATACAGACTCTGGTAGCTGGGCTAAGGTTACTAAGGGACAAGTAAAAAGGAGGAGAGCAATGGGACCACCAGACATACTGCAGCGAAATAGATACTCCTCCCTTAGTACCATTTCTGAAACCTGCTCAACCCACTAACTGAGGATACCCTCAGGATAAGCAAGTAGTGGCCATAGGAGATTCTACATTAAAAAACTGATACAACTGTCACCAGGGGTATTATGATTTACCACTGTAAACTGCCTTCCTGGGGCAAGGATACATGACATTAAATGTCGGTTACCACAAATACTATACCAGATACCAAGCACACAAACCGTGGTGTTGCATGTGGGTAGGAATAATATTGGTAGAGACAATGAAAAGGATATTGTTATGGAGCTGCTTGCATGTGTAGACCTAATACAGAAGAAAGGGCAGACACCTATAGTTTCAGGTATCCTTCCCCTGTATGGCTGTAATCCAGAAAAGAATCACACCATACAGAGGGCAAACAGACTAATAAATAGTTGTAATAATAGAGGTGTACACTTCATTAACCTATGGGACTTTTTCTTTGGAAATGAGCGGATGTATAAGAAGGATGAGCTACACCCCAATTCACTCAGAACACAAACATTGGCTATTGCAATAAAAAATTCCGTACAACATAATTTAAACTAGATACGGGGGGCTAATGACACACTTACTAAGCCTCTACCTAAATATAAACCTAAATCAACTAGTGATATACACTGTTTGCTTTTAAATGCCAGAAGCCTGAATAATAAGATGGATGAGTGGCAAGCAGAACTAAGTGCGGGAAATACAGATGGTATTTATCACGGAGATCTGGTGGACGGGAGATGTTGCTTGGGGACGGCATATCCCTGGGTATAATTTATATCACCTGAACAGGAGAGACAAACCGGGGGTAGCTACATATATATCAAATACCCTGAAATCCATAAATATCTCTGACAAGATGAAAAAATTACTCACCTTAGTAATGTTGTTTCTTCTAATGGAGTCTTGCTATATTATGACATATGCAGTGAGTCCCAACCTTCGAACTGCTCCGGAGGCGAAAGAATTAACTTTCCATGCCAGGCATGGAACGCTGAGCTCGAGCTCGGTTGAAACTCTGTCTGTTCTTCAAACTCAAACCATCAGATCTTTACAAGCTAAACTCACTGAGGTCCTGTGTGGAAGCTGTAAACCTACACTAGCCAACTGGCTACTAAACATAAGAATACATTTTTTGGTCCCAAAACAAAGACTCATGTCAGGAGACCCAAAAAATGAAAAACACAACATCAAGTCACCCCAAAAAAAAGGAGGGATGAAAACAACAAGGTGGGCATCTACTAAGTGCCAACACTGCACTGCCCACCCACATCCCAACAACAGAGGTTCTGAGAGGGGCAGGCAGGGGGGGGAGGTCATAATATAGCAAGACTCCATTAGAAGAAACATTACTAAGGCGAGTAATTTTTTCTTCAAAACAGCATGAAGTCTTGCTATATTCTGACATATGCAGACTACAAAGCAGTATCTCCATGGAGGAGGGACAGAACCTACTTAGGAAATAGGCTCTAAAGCACAGCTGTGCCAAACCGAGCATCACTCCTAGTCTGGATGTCGAGGGAGTAATGCTTGGTAAAAGTGTGAACTGTTTTCCAGGTAGCTGCTTGACATATCTCTAGAATAGGGATGCCCTTCGCAGCAGCCAGGGAAGCAGCTGTACCTCTGGTAGAGTGAGCCCTCAGGCCTGAGGGAGGAACCTTACCCAGCTTTTCATAACGGAATTGAATACAAGAGACAATCCACCTGGCAATGGATCTTTTAGTGGCAGGTTTCCCTTTACCAACCTCACCATAAGTGAGGAACAGTTAGAGGGAGTCAAACCTGTGACCCTTGGTACGCTCTATGTAGTAACTAAGGGCTCTCTTCACATCTAAGCTGTGAAGCCTCCTCTCACCAGAGGAGGAATGGTCAGTGAAGTACACTGGAAGAGATATAGATTGATTATGGTGGAAATCTGAAACCACCTTAGGCAAGAACTTCCTGTTAGTCCTGAGGACCACCTTATCTCTATGAAAGGAGATAAAATCAGGCTCCACTGACAAAGCTTGTAATTCACTTATGCGTCTGGCAGAAGTGATGGCCACCAGAAACACAGTGTTCCAAGTCAAGTACTTAAGCTCTGCTGAAGACAAGGGCTCAAAGTGGGGTTGCATAAGCTGAGCAATGCAAACATTAAGATCCCAGGCAGGGGCAGGGTCCCTGAATGGAGGGTTGGTGTGAAGCAATCCCTTAAAAAACTTGGAGAATACAGGATGAGCTGAAAGAGAAGAGGGTTTACCTGCTGAAATAAAAGCAGACAGCTGCCAAATGTACTTTTAGGGTAGCTGGTCTCAGCCCAAAGGTATTTAAATGGACCATATAATCCAGGACTGTGGCTAAATCAGCAGATTCTGGGGAAATATGCTTCCCAGAGCACCATATGGAAAACCTCTTCCATTTGGAATTATAGGTAGCCCTGGTGGAAGGTTTCCTAGAAGCCTTCAGTATATCCATTACAGCTTGGGAGAGGTGTAGATCAGCAAACTCTAACTCTTCAAGAGCCAGGCCTTGAGATTGAGAGATTTGAGGTTCGGGTACCAAACCCTCCACTGAGCACAGGTTAACAGGTTGTGATTCCTGGGAAGACACAGGGGAAGATGGACTGCTAAGGACAGTAGGAGTGGATACCAGGGTTGTCTGGAGCAATCAGGATCATCTTGCAGGATTGAGATCTGATTTTGACCAACACTTTGAACAGGAGAGGAAAGGGGGGGAAAAGCATAGAGAAACTTCCCTTCCCAATTGAGAACAAAGGCATCCAGAGGGACTGAGCCCAACACTGGGGGCCTGCAGCAAAAAAAGGGAAGTTGGTGATTGTCTGGGGCTGCAAAAAGATCTATCTGCGGGGTGCCCCATCTGGCAAATATTACCTCCAGGACCAGCGGGTCCAGTGACCATTCGTGATGGCCCTAGGAAATCCTGCTGACAGCATCTGCCAGGACATTATCCTTGCCTGGGAGGTGAACTGCCGTAAGGGAGGTGTTCAGGGAGTAAGCCAGAGACCAGAACTTCATTGCTTCAGTGCACAAGGCCGTGAACCGAGTGCCTCCTTGCTGTTGATGTACCACATTGTAGTGGTGTCTGTTCTGACCTGTACAACTTTGTTCTGAACAGATTTTGAAAAAACTTCAAGTGCTAGAAAAACTGCTCCAGTTCCAACAGATTGATGTGGAGCAGAGATTCCTGAGGGACCACAATCCCTGGGTAGTGAGGTCGCCCATGTGAGCTCCCACCCCAAGAGGGATGCATCTGTAGTAAGGATTAAGGAGTGAGACTGAGTGACAAAGGCATCCCCTTGTCTCAGATTGCTCTGATCCTGCCACCACTGTAGGGCTTGGATCAGGGTTCGAGTTACTAGGATCAATTTGGTTAGTGGGTTTTCCTTTGAGACCAAAGGCTCTCAAATGGAACTGGATGTCCCTCATCTGAAATCTTGCTCCCTGCACTACTGCTGTAGAAGCAGCCATGTGCCCCAGGAGCTGCAGAAAATGCCTTGCTGGTCAAGAGACCTGCAGGGTGAATGAGGAGGCCAGAGAGACCAGGGTCCTTGCCCTGTCCAAAGGAAGGAAGGAAGGAAGGCTCTGGCTTTCTGTGTTCAGCTCAGCGCCTATGAAGGTGAGGAGCTGGACAGGCTCTAGAACTGACTTTGAAAGATTCAGGAGGAAACCTAGAGAGGTGAGCAGTTGCTGAGTTATCTGTAGATGTAACTTGACTTGGTTTGGAGACTGGCCTACTATGAGCCAGTCGTCCAGGTAAGGGAAGATGGCAATTTTTTGCCTTCTTAGGGAGGCAACTGCTACTGCCAGGCATTTTGTGAATACCCTTGGAGCAGAGGTGAGGCCAAAGAGCATTGCTCTGAACTGGTAATGGCCTGAGGGCAGCTCGAACCTGAGGTACTTTCGGTGGGAGCTTCTGATGAGAATATGGAAGTAGGCATCCTTGAGGTCCAGGGACGCTAGCCAGTCCCCTGGCCTTAGAGAGGGTAGAATAATTCCCAGAGTCACCATTTTGAATTTTGGTTTTAAAAGGTGCTTGTTTAAATATCTGAGATCCAGGATGGGATGCCATTCTCCTGTCTTTTTTGGGGTAAGGAAGCACCTGGAGTACAATCCTTTGCCCTGGTGTAGGGGTGGAACCCTTTCCACAGCTCTGAGAGCCAGGAGGGAAGAGATCTCTGCCTCTAGGGCAAGTGCCTCTGGTGGATTCGCAGATGGAAAGGATCTGGTTCTCATCTTTGGAAATTTTTTGAAGCAGAGAACCAGTCCCTGGCTTACTACTTCCAGGACCCACTTGTCTGATGTCAGAGACTTCCAGTCCTGGTCAAAGTAAGCCAGCCTGCCCCCTACAGGTAGCTGAGAATCAGCCATGGCAACCCCATCAGGGTGCCTGCTTGGCAGGGGCTTTGGGCCGAGGGGTGGAAGCAGGCCTGCTTGTACCCAGTCTGCCTCTCCCTCTAAAGAACCCCCTCTGGGCATAAGCAGAAGAGGAGGCCTGGGCTTGGTAAAAAGGCCTATGAAAAGGCCTGCCCCTGCCCCTGGAAAGCTGCCTTTGAGGAGTGGCCTGCCTTTCCTTGGCCTGTGCACTCCTATAGGTGGTGCTATACTCATCCATTTTCTTCATGTAATTCTATGTCTGCTCCCCAAACAGAGAATTACCCACAACAGGAAAATCCATGGCCTTAGTCTGGGTATCCTGTGACAGGCTAGTACATCTGAGCCAAGCCATTCTGCAAAGTGCCACAGATGTAGCCATGACTCTTGATGACACATCATTAGAGTCCACTGCAGCATGGAATTGCACCTGGATGCCTCAATACCATCAGCAGCCACCTGCTCCAGCTCCTTGGCAAGCTGGCCAGGGACCTGTTTTGCTAGAGCCATAACAGTATCCCATCTGGATTTCTGATATCTAGCAACATAAGCCATATAATTTGCCTGTCTGAGTCCCAAGGATGCTGCCATGTACTGTTTCTTTGCCATGGCATCAATCCTCCTGGAGTCCTTGTCGGGGTGAAAGCCAAGGGAATATTTGCCTTGTCACAGGCTGCAGCCTGCACTACCCAACATGGCTGCATTGTTGTGTAAGAACTCCGTGTCAGAGCCTGACAATGTGTACCTCTTGTCCATTCTTTTATCCACAGGAGGTATAGTGTGAGGAGTTTTAAATTTTAACTGTTTCCCAAAGATTTATGCAAGGAATAGACAGTCTCCTGGACTCTGGGATATCCATCATTTCCACATAGTCAGGCTCCTGTTGATCATCCACAGCTTCCTCCATAGGGAGCTGGAGGGTTTCAGCCACTTTTTATAAACATAAAATGATAAGGGACTCAGAAAGCCTAGGAGGAGACACTCCTGAAGGTCTGTCTGGGGAGATGTCAGGTCAATGGGCACATCCAGACTTTCAAATCCATTCACTCTCCTCATACTCCTCTTCCCCTCCTCCGGTCATAATATTCCTCTAAATTATACTCTTGAACCCGGTGGAACCAGCCAAACCGATAAACACCTGATTGACAGCCGGTTCGTCGGAACCGGGAAAGCGACTGACAATTTAATCGCTTTGGCCATTTCTTCAGCGGTTGGAGAGGAAAGTTTTGGCTCCACACCTGCTGATTTTAGTCCTTTTCGCTGGAACCAACTCAGAGTCAGATCTCCTTTTGCCCGAAGAAGTCTCGCCCTGGTCAGAAGGCACTCCATCCGGTTCAGCGGACTTTTTGGCCTCCCTTTCCCTGAGCCTACCAACTCTCTTTTCCAGGGTAGCTGCAGGAAAATTTTTACAAATCTGGCAGTCTGCATTGAGGTGGTCAAACCCCAGACAATAAACACAGGTGGTGTGGGGGTCAGCCTTGGCAAAGACTTCCCACAGACACGCAGTGTTGAAACCCAGTGGCCCAGTTTTCTTTTGGTTTTCTCAGACATAGTGCCAGCCTAACCAAACTTGCCCGTTTATGGCAATCCACCAAGTAAGACACTCTTATCGGTTCCCAACCGTGTCACGGTCGTGGGGAAAAACAATAATAAAACCGCTTTTTTAGAACTGATAAGAACCGTAACACACTCTAAATGACAGATTAATATATTTTAAAAAACCTGATCGGTTCAAACCAAACCGATAAACCGTTTACAAGTTCCACACAGAATAGAAATTAATGTAAAACCTATCTAGTACTCACAATACCACAGAGAGTCTGAACCGACCGGTTGTGGTTTAAATTCGGTCGAAAACCAAGAAAAACAATACTTTAACTGACAAAATGAACAGAGCAGAAGGAGAAATCTCCGGAGAGACTGTTCAGTGAGGCGGAGTAAAGAATCTGACGGTTTGAGTTTGAAGAACAACAGACAGAGTCTCAACCAAGCTAGAGCTCAGCGTTCCATGCCTGGCATGGAAAGTCAACTTTCACCTCCGGAGCAGTTCGAAGGTTGGGACTCACTGCATGTGTCATAATATAGCAAGACTTCATGTTGTTTGAAAAAGAAAAATGTGGGGACGGGACCACAGACCATTTCGATTAGGCTTGAAACAGGCAGGAGCATGCCTATCCTTATAGGGGTGTGCTATAGGCCGGTACTTTTTAGAGAGACCTCCAGGAAATTACTCAAGAAATAAAAACAGCATGTGAATTAGGGAAGGTTTTGGTAGTAGGAGACCTAAACTACAGGGACATAAACTGTCAGGATCTCGAAGCAGGATCCCCTCTCAGTCTAGAATTCTTGGAATTATGTCTGGAAGTGGATATTGTCACAAACCCACTCAGCAGGTCAGGTCCCCTGCTCCCACAGTGTCAACCTCCAAGCGCAGTCTTGTGAACAGGAAACAGAACAGGGTAACCCTCCTGTCTGTTTTGTGGGTTCGAATCAACCTTTGGTCTCAAGTTCTTGGAGGGATTCAAACTGTGAACCTCTTGCTAGCATACCCAATGTACAGGCTCAGATAATTCTGCTCTTTGGGGGCGTGCAGATATCTTTTGCCTACAGGCACCTAACCAGGTGTACAAAATGAACCCTTAAAACCTCTATTAAAGACCTCAGAATAAACTCTTACCTTTTCCAGTTTGGTAAACCAGTAAGCTATGCCCAGTATTAGCTTTAACCATATATGCTTCACTTGTCAAAGAAAGAATTTCAAAGGCACACCAAGTAGTCTCTAAAAATGAGATGTTTACTTAAAAATAGATAAAAATGCAAATACAGAACCATATATCACAAAACATACAAATCACTTAAAAAAAAAAAAAAAAAAAAAGGTTTAAAAGTGCAAACAAAATCTCCTACCACAGTACACTTAGAATGGTCTTTTCTATGTATATACTAACATACTAAAATGCCAGCAGAATAGGCCTAACGGTCTTTCGTGTCTGCTCGTTTGGTCAGTCCCCAGCCTGGGTGCTGACCTTGCTGTCCCCTCGCCTTCTCTGGCTTCTCCTTCCCAGTTCGGATATTCTTGCTGCATTGGATTTTGCTTCCAGAACCCTTCCTTGTACCTGTCCCACCCCTCTTGAACCCCTCCACTGTCTCTGCCTCCACTAGCCCCTAGGCAGTGCATTCCATGGCTCCACCACCCTCTCAGTGAAGTAGCACCTCCTCCTTTCTCCCTAGAATCTTCCCCTCCAGCTTCCACCCATGCCCTCTAGTGGCCCCTTCCTCCTTCCTTCAAGCACCCGACTGTTCCTCCCTATTCATCCTCTTCATGTACCTAAAGACCTCTATCATGTCCCCCGTCCCTTCTCTCTTCCAATGTGTACATATTTAGCTCTTCGAGCCTCCTCATAGGTCCTGTCCCCAAGCCCCAAATCATTTTGGTTGCCCTCCTGGACCCTCTCCAGGAGGTTAATGTCCCGCTTTAAGTGTGGCCTCCAAAACTGCACGCAGTACTCAAGGTGCGGCCTCACCAAGCAGTTATACAGAGGAGTATCACTTCCTCCTTCTGGAGGTGATCCCCTAGCGATGCATCCCAGCATCCTGTTGGCCTTGGCTGCTGCCTCCCACAAGTCTCAGAGTTGTTCATCTTGACATCCACCACCACCCCAGGTCCCTCTCAGCCATCGAGACTTGTAGCATTTCCCCCAGGGTGTACACTTGGCCTGGGTTTCTGGCCCCAGGTGGAGTACCTTGCATTTCCCTGCATTGAACCTCAGCTTCCACTTTCTAGACCATCTTTCCAGAGCCTCCAGGTCCCCTGTAGGGACACCTCCCCTCCTCCCATCCACCACCGCCCCAGTTTTGAGTCATCTGCAAAAGAGACTCATCTCACCTCTGATTCCTGTCCTTATGTCAGATACGTAGGCGTTGAACAGAAGGGCCCAAGGACCCCCATCCTGTGGGACCCCACTAATGACCCTCCTTGGGGATGAGACTATCCCACAACTCGACCCTCTGGGTCCGGTCCTGGAGCCAGTGCCTATCCATCTGATCATCTGGTTTCCCACCCCATTTCTCCCAGCTTATCCAACAGAGCCACGTGAGGAACAGGGTCAAATGCCTTGCTGAAGTCTAGAAAGAGGACATCCACTGGTCTACAGGTCCAAGGCACTTGTCACCCAGTCATAGAACTCCACCAGGTTTGTCAGACACGATTTCCCCAGGATGAATCCATGCTGTCCATCGTCCAGGCACCCTGACTATCTAGGTCCCCCCTAGCCTCTCCTTGACAATGCCCTCCATCACCTTGCCCCACCACCGATGTCAGGCTGACAGGCCTGTAGTTCCCCTGCCACCTCCCTTGATCCCCCTCAGGGACAGGCACTATATGCGCCACCTTCCAGTCTTGGGGCACCCACCTGTCCTCAGAGAGATAGGCCCGCCAGGGTTTTGCCAGGACATCTGCAAATTCTTTCCAGCACTCTGGGATGTAATTTATCCGGCCCCGGTGCTTTCTCCGTCTTAAGGGAGCTGAGGGCTTCCCTCCTCTCTATGCTGTGATTTCACTTCCGTACCCTTCTCCTGCTTAGCCCCCCCCCACCTGCCAGTGATGCCTCCCCTCCCCAGAGACCTGTCGATCGGTAAGGGTCCCCCTCCTCAGTATCTCTGTCTCCTCCCATGTATGATGCAGCACCCCCATTTCCCTGGTGAAAACTGAGGTGAAGTACTCATTTAGTACCTCAGCCTGCTCCCCCGGTCTTGTGCCCATCTCCCCTGATTTAATCCTGCTAATCTGCCCCTTCACCCTTCGTTTTTCCCAATGTATCTAAAGAACCCCTTGTTCCCTCTCCTAATTTCCCTGGCCAGGTTCTGCTCCTTCCTTGCCTTAGCCGCCCTCACCACTCTAGTGGTCCTTCTAGCCATCAGCTCGTACTCCCCTCGATCCCTTTCACTCCTTGAGCACTTGAATTGCTTATAGGCTGCTTTCTTTCCCCGCACCCCCTCCTGGACCTCCCTGGTCCACCAACAGGGTTTTTGGGCCCTACCGCATTTTCGTCTTACTCTTGCACAGGTGCTGGTAGCATCCTG
>CM028130.1:1565060000-1565122500 GCA_016271365.2 Neoceratodus forsteri | reverse complement strand
AAAGTTTTGCAAGTTAATCTCATCCAGAGATCTGCTGTTTAACATATATCCTGTCTCTTGAACGACTACGGGGGCATCCAGGCACAGCATTTTTCATGACAGACAATCACTACATTTTTATATTAAAAAGCATAGATTAATCAGATCCAGCTTTCCAAGTGTCAGTTATGATTCAAAATGCTGTAACCCCCAAAGAGGAAATAATGTATTAGATTTATTATTATCTACAAAGTAAATTAACATTACATCCTGCGAATTAACTCCAGGAATAGTGACCACAGAGAAATATCCTTTACTATCGCACAATATATTCCCATCACTAAGGGATGCAAGAAGGTTTATAAATTTTACCACTCTGGCTTTTTAATTTATTTATTTCAATCTAGGATTACAATACCTTTGAGCCGAGGCTCTTTTACAAGGTTCACGTCCAGGTGTGCAACAGTCATAATTTTAGTTACAAACATATAGTCATTGACTTACAGAAATGTAATAACCAGTACAAAGACTTGAGCTATGAGCAAGACAAGGAAAGGGGTGGGGGTGGGAGTGAGGTAGGAGATCAGGGGAGGAGCAGGAGTGGAATCACGGGGAGCAGGTGGCAGAGGATGGGAGACAGTGCAGCCAGGGGGCCTAGTCGAGGGAATGACAGGTAGGTGCTAGTGGTGCAAAGACTGATTTTAAGTACTGGGTGTTGGGGCATTTGCAGCTGGAACGGTGGAAATGTTAAGATGACCAATCGCAGGATACAAGCAGCGAGAGGCACAGCCTGGACTTGAAGAGGCAGAGTGTTGGAGCGTTGCTATGTTGCTGCCAAGAGAGTTAAGCCAGTTTGATGCCAGATAGGCGAATGATCTTTGTCCTTGGGTCGTGCGACATCGTGGGATATGCAGTAGATGGAATTGGATCTCCTTGTAGTGATGTTCCTATCTAGGCTTAAGGAGGGCACAGACACCAGGTGGGCAAGCCCCATTATAATTTTCTTGGCCGGTTGCAGGTTTGGTATTTTATACGCTTGTCCAGTTGAAGCCATCCAGATTGTGAATAAAGGTCACATGTGTGGGTACAGTGATGTGAGCCAGTGACAAGACGACCGGCCTTATTCAGGGAGGTTGCGATATGCTAAGAGCAGTGGTAGTTGCAGACTCATATATAATAAGACCGTAGTCTATGATGCTGGACGATGGCACTTTGGACTGCCACTGACAGTGCTTCTGGGGTTAGATATTTCCTGTGCCGGAAGAATATGCCTAACCTCGCATTGGCAGACTTTGCAACATTGCTGATATGGACAGCATATGAGAGGTGGGGATCAGGGGCGATGCCGAGGTACTCGAACGATTATGTTTGCTCTAGGATGGCTCCTTGTTCGGTTGCAATGGAGAGGTGGAGTTGTTTGTTTTTGTTGTGGGGGCTGCAGAAGACCACAGACTTTTTTCTGACTGAGAAGTAGTTTATGATTTAGTAACCAGGATTCGATGGAGGAAAAGGCCTGCTGAAGTTCATTTTGTAATTGGATTGGATCAGGGTCTGAGGTGAGGATCACAGCATCGTCGGCATAGAGAATTATTTGTTCTGGGCAGCTGTCCAGTAGCGAGTTTAAGAACAGGCTGAAGAGGAGGGGTCCCAGAATGGAGCCCTGGGGACTCCGAGCAGACCGGTCTAGGGTCCGAGAGTATCAGCGATTCTTACTGTTTGGGACCGTTCTTCAAAGTAGCTCTTAATCCAGCCAATGGAGTCTGTTGACAGCCTAGTGTTCTGAAGCTGGACAAGCAGAAGGCAGTGCTGGCGGTGTCGAAGGCTTTAGATTAAGTCAGTTTGGGTTGAGCCTAGTAGTTCACTGGAGTCAAGTGCATTGCAGATTGTGCCGGTGAATTCAAGTAGGGCTGTGGAGGTGCTGTGACCTTTGTGGAACCCGTGTTGTTGCTTGCACAGGATGTTGTACGTATCCAGGTATTCTGTGAGCTGGTCCAAGACGATGCATTCTAGTGCCTTGGAGAGTGGGGGTAGTAGGGAGATAGGTCTGTAGTCATCGTGGGCAGTTTTGTCACCACTTTTATGGATTGGGGTGACAGTGGCAGATTTCCATCTGTCCAGGAACTGGCTAAGGCTGAGGGAGAGGTTGAAAATTCTGGTCAAAGAACTAAGCACTTCATCAAGTGTGAAAGACAGGATTTTGAGATCGAGGGAGTCATTACTGAATCTTGATTTACCAAGAGCTTTGGTAACATATTTAAGCATTTGGTGAGCCTTGACTGCTTTGAAGTAGAAGTGGGGAGCTGGTGGGAGTAGTGTTCACTGTGGACAGAGGGGCTTCACCATCTTTGAAGTAGTCCTGGGGTAGGACAGCTGAGGTCAGTAAAGGCTTTGTTAAAGGTATCCACAATGGTTTTTGGGTTGAGCGTTGTGGTTCCGTTGATGTTGAGTATTGATGGGGGCGGGGTTTTGGATGGATTCCCATTGAGTTCCTTTATGTTCTTCCAGAATTCCCGACCATTGCCTCACAAGTTTGTGAGGGCATGCTTATAGTAGGCGGACTTCATTTCCCGGATGGTTTTGGTGCAGTCATTGCGGGCACGTTTGTAGTTTTGGATGTCGTTTTGCCTTCCAGAGTTTCTGGCCAGCTCCCATAGGTGGTCTCTTGTTTTTAGCATCCTGAGGAGGTCACCTGTGAGCCAAGGGTTACTGAGTGATTTGACTTTGCGTTTCCTAATAGGAGCATACATGTCACAGGCCACAGTGAAGATGTTTATGAAGTGGTCAAGGGCAGTGTTTACATTGGTTGCATTGAAGATAGGAGACCAGTCTTGATGGAGGGTGGGATCTGAGTCGAGGAAGGTGACCACTGGATAGAACCCTGCTGGTGATTGATTTTGGTGGTTGTCGGATTAATTTATTTGACCAGGTGCAGCTAAAAAGGGAGTGGTCGCTGAGAGAGTCAGGGAGGACATTAGTGTTAGATATCCACGATGGGTGACTGGTAAGGATCCAGTCCAAGAGTGTGCTGGTGCCAGTCCTGTAATTTTTCCTGGTTGGTGAGTCAATCATTTGTGTGAGGTTTTCGCAGCAACGGCATCCCTGTGTGCAACAGCATCGGCCGCAGGCCAGTTGATGTTGAAGTCGCCTATGAGGTTGGATTCGGTGTCCGGTGGGAGTGACTTTACAAAGTCAAGAACAGTTGTTAGACCAGTTCCCTGTTCTTTAGGAGGGATGTAGATGGTAGCAGCAGTGAGGTTTTGTTTTGCGCTCGAGGAGGATTCTCATTGGCAGTATCTGAGCAGTTGTGGAATGGGCGAGGTAATAATGTGGTGCCCTGTATGGAGTCTTTAGGTGAGAGCGCAGCCCCCAGCTCTTTTGGAGAGGTGATCCAGCCTAAAGACGTTGTGGCCAGGAAGGCTGATTGCATGGTCTGCTACTGATGGCGTGAGCCAGGTTTCGACAACTGCCAGGATGTCAGGGCAGTGCTGGCTGGTGAAGGCCTGTAGGGCATCCATTTTAGGAAGAAGGCTGCAAATGTTGATTGATATGAATGAGAGGGCACCGAAGGCTTGCTCAGATTAATGGCTTTAGAGCAGAATGGGCCAGGGTTTGGGTGCATGTTGCCTGACAGCATTAGGAGGAGGAGGACTAGCCTCAAGGAGCTGTGGCGTATTTCTTTAAGGGAATGCGTTCGCCTGCTGGCATCTCGGGAAATTGCTGAGCATCGACGATAGTGGGTGAGGGTAAGTGTAGACGGGGGGGACCCAGAGTGGAGGGCTAGGACCAGTGTGAGTGTAGGACAGTTTCATGGCCGTAGGATGGCCCCTGGGCAAGGGGCAGTGACCAGTGTGCAGCGTGCCTAAGTGGAGGAAGGATGTGAGAATATGGAAGCTGTGGGGCAGGGAGGAAAGCAGGCTTTTAATAAAATTAATGCTGAACTTGAGCAAATATCAGGGAATCGGGACTTCATGGGGAGACTACTAGACCAATTAGGGATTTCTTTGTAAACATTTACTGTGTGATCATGGCTACTGGGCGGGGGGTCCGGGTTCAGTGTGTGCTTGTGGATGGTGTTGTGGTGGGCAGGTGGCCACCCACGGCTGGCTGCTGGTTGCACCCTGCAATACTTTTTTTTTTTTTTTTTTAGAAATTTTCTTGTGTGTGGGGGGGCGGGGGTAGGTCAATGTTAGCATTTGCAACCGCCCCTTTATTTGGACAAACTCAACTCACCTAGAACCCTTGCTGAGAATCAAACCTGGGAATATGGAACTAGATAGCAAGCAATAATACCCAACAGTATGGGCAGTACTGTACTATATTGGACCGCCCAGGGGCTTTTATGGCCCCTGGAAGGTCCGGTATAGCACAATACCACCCACCCTGGAGGGTATTATTGCGCTTAGAAAATGGGCACTGTTAAACAAAATAAGTTTAATAAAGAAATATTAATTAAAAATTAGTTTAAAATAGGATTTGTAATAAAATAGTTCCTCCACCTCCATTAGAATGCATTTAAAATGTTTTTAACTGGAGCCTTTGTAGTGGTATCTGCTTGTCATACTAACCCTGTAAACAACAACACCACCACCACACAGCTTTTGGGAGCAGCAGGAGTGAGGCAGAAGTTTCTTTTATTTACTTGTTGGAATGTTCCTGTTACCTTACTTATGTGGGCATCAAAATAAGAACATTAACAGTTTCAAAACATAAGAGCTGCAAGGGAAGGAAGACTGCACACAGTGATATGTGGGACAGATGCTGACAAGCAGCATTTTCAAAGTTTCTGTCGATGTGACACACTGTACAGGAGACAGAGACCGAGACCACTAGCCTCGGCACTGCAGGTGTGAGACGAGAGGTACCTGGAAGACAGTACTGTACAGCTGCTCTCATGCATAGTTGCAGCAGCTAAGCTAGCGGTCTCTCTATCGTTAAGGTGGTCCTATAATCTCCACTGTCTCCCCTTGAGGATTTTGTGGAGCATGTTCATAACAGTCGTATAAAATTGCTGTAGGCTTACTTCATGTCCAGCATTAGCACAGCATCGGGAGAGAGGAGTGCCGGTGCAGAGTTAAGCAAGAGACGCCAGATTATGAAAGCGATTAGCGGTCTGCATCCTGGACAACTGCTGAGTGAAAATACACCAGTTTTTTTATGTATTAAGACGGGACAATTTAAATAAAAACAACATAGTGTGCCACTTCCCTACAGAGACTGCAGAGTGTGTGTGTGTGTGTGGGGGGTGTCAGTCAACTCGGTAATTAAAACAATTAATTCCTGTTTTATTTATTTAATCTTTATCTATCTATCTATCTATCTATACATTGGGGCCAGGGATCTGGCTGAGGAGCGGTGGTGACAGTCGGGCAAGCTGGGGGAAAAAAACAAAGCATTGGTCTGATGTTGTACTTTCAGCTAGGGTACTAAACAGGACTGCAATTTAAAAAGTGAGTATATCCCCGGATTAGGGGAAATCGGACAAGTAGCTGTGGTGGCGGGCAAGCAGCCGCACTGGGGAGATGCTGAGTATGGACAGAATGTCAGTAAATTTTGTTGGAGATAGATCAGTTGAAGTTGGAGAAAAGATAAAAGTAAGCATTCAAAAAGCAGGTAGATTTATGTGCCTTTATGTGGTCTGGGGAGAATCGGGTAGAGGATCAGATTTTTTGATTTGGGGGCGCACACGTTAAGCAGGAGAAAAAATAGCAGATTTAAAAATGAAAATTCTATGGGACCAGTAATATTTAGAATGATATGAGGCAACAGAGGCTGGGACTAGTTATTCCTGTCTCTGTTGTCTCATACTGCTGATTGGCGGTTTCAGCTAATCAGAATAAAATTACACATTTGCTCATTTTCTAAACAGCTCTAAACCCTTCAACAAAAGAGAAATTATCTTTGAACTTGGCAGTTAGTCTGCTTTCTGAACTTTTCATCACTATCTCACACTAGTGTATGATGAAGCTGCTGTTATTTTAGAATCTCTTCTCACAAGCAGATGTCATTGCTCACATACCCCATTCCAGATACACAACATGTTAAGCACTTGGGATGTTTTGAGAGTTGGCATAGGGGCACTCCAGTACTGTAACTTGTTCAGTACTTTAGATGTCCCCTGGCCCGCTACATGTTTACACATGCATTTCTAAACCAGCGCTTTTAGTATTAACAGTTAATCATGTTTTATAATAAAATGGGTAGGAGAATCCCACTTCTTGAGTAAATATTTGTCCCAACCGATCTTGCATCTCTCCCTCCTCCCCCAACACCCGAAAAACTCTTAATACGCTTGCTACCATGATTACAAGGCCACTCATTACTATACAAAGATTATAAATAAACAAAAGATAAATATGCAGGATACTGAAAAATAATCCACTACTGATAAGCCTCTATGTGGATTCTTCTCATCTGTCTTATCAAGTGTGAATTTCTCTCTGGAATGATAAAAAAAAAAAAAAAAACACACACACACCACAACAAATTTTTCACACACTCTTCATAAAGTCTGTTTGTGAACCAATGTTTTTTTGCCTGTGTCCTAAATAAAGTTTCTACTTTCCAACCAACAAAGAAATGTTTTTTGTTTTTGTTTGGGGTTAAGAATGATAAGAGCAAAAGGAATGAATAATTACAGTACTGAACCAAACTTTGTTCTTGGCTGTAGACAGTTTTCCCATGGAGCATGTTGCTTTTATCTTTATTTAGAAACTGTTGCATCTTTTCTCAAGGGCGGTGCCTTTTCTCAGACTGTACGACCAGGATAGTGCAACCTTGTGCATAAACAAACAGGCAGCTCTCATCTTCATACACACCGGTTAACCAAATACTGTAGCATCTGTGACTGCAGGTTTAATAGCTAGTTAATGGCTGGCCAGCTTTACTTAGGCCAGTGGTTCTAAAGCCAGAAATACTTTATGGTCTCAAAGAAAAAATTACTCACTTTAGTAATGTTGTTTCTTCTAATGGAGTCTTGCTATATTCTGACATATGCAGTGAGTCCCAACCTTCGAACTGCTCCGGAGGTGAAAGAGTTAACTTTCCATGCCAGGCATGGAACGCTGAGTTCGAGCTCGGTTGAGACTCTGTCTGTTGTTCTTCAAACTCAAACCGTCAGATCTTTACGAGCTAAACTCACTAAGGTCCCGTGTGGAAGCTGTAAACCTATACTAGCCAACTGGCTACTAAATATAAGAACACATTTTTTGGTCCCAAAACAAAGACTCAAGTCAGGAGACCCAAAAAATGAAAAACACAACACCAAGTCACCCCAAGAAAGGAGGGGTGAAAAACAACAAGGTGGGCACCTACTAAGTGCCAACACTGCACTGCCCACCCACATCCCAAAAACAGAGGTTCTGAGAGGGGCAGGCAAGGGGAGGTCAGAATATAGCAAGACTCCATTAGAAGAAACAACATTACTAAGGTGAGTAATTTTTTCTTCAAACAACATGAAGTCTTGCTATATTCTGACATATGCAGACTACAAAGCAGTACCTCCATGGAGGAGGGACAGAACCTACTTAGGAAATAGCCTCTGAAGCACAGCTGTGCCAAACCGAGCATCACTCCTACCCTGGATGTCCAGGGAGTAATGCTTGGTAAAAGTGTGAACTGTTTTCCAGGTAGCTGCTTGACATATCTCTAGAATAGGGATGTCCCTGGCAGCAGCCAGGGAAGCAGCTGTACCTCTGGTAGTGTGAGCCCTCAGGCCTGAGGGAGGAACCCTACCCAGTTTTTCATAGCAAAATTGGATAAAAGAGAGAATCCACCTAGCAATGGATCTTTTAGTGGAAGGTTTCCCTTTGCCAACCTCACCATAAGTGAGGAACAGTTGGAGGGAGTCAAACCTGTGACCCTTGGTACGCTCTATGTAGTAACTAAGGGCTCTCTTCACATCTAAGCTGTGCAGCCTCCTCTCGCCAGAGGAATGGTCAGTGAAGTACACTGGAAGAGATATAGATTGATTAAGATGGAAATCTGAAACCACCTTAAGCAAGAACTTCCCGTTAGTCCTGAGGACCACCTTATCTCTGTGAAAGGAGATAAAATCAGGCTCCACTGACAAAGCTTGTAATTCACTTATGCATCTGGCAGAAGTGACGGCTACCAGAAACACAGTTTTCCAAGTCAAGTACTTAAGCTCTGCTGAAGACAAGGGCTCAAAGGGGGGTTGCATAAGCTGAGCAATGCAAACATTAAGATCCCAGGCAGGGGCAGGGTCCCTGAATGGAGGGTTGGTGTGAAGCAATCCCTTGAAAAACTTGGAGAATACAGGGTGAGCAGAAAGAGAAGACGACTTACCTGCTGAAATAAAAGCAGACACATCTGCCAGATGCACTTTCAGTGTAGCTGGCCTCAGCCCCAAGGTATTTAAGTGGACCATATAATCCAGGACTGTGGGCAAATCAGCAGATTCTGGGGAAATATGCTTTCCAGAGCACCATATGGAAAACCTTTTCCATTTGGAATTATAAGTAGCCCTGGTGAAAGGTTTTCTAGAAGCCTTCAGGATATCCATTACACCTTGGGAGAGGAGTAACTCAGCAAACTGTAACTCTTCAAGAGCCAGGCCTTGAGATTTGAGGTTCGGGTACCAAACCCTCCACTGAGCACAGGTTAACAGGTTGTAATTCCTGGGAAGACACAGGGGAAGATGGACTGCTAAGGACAGTAGGAGTGGATACCAGGGCTGTCTGGCCCAGTCTGGAGCAATCAGGATCATCTTGCAGGGTTGAGATCTGATTTTGACTAGCACTTTGAACAAGAGAGGGAAGGGGAAAAGCATAGAGAAACTTCCCTTCCCAATTGAGAACTAAGGCATCCAGAGGGACTGAGCCCAACACTGGGAGCCTGCAGCAAAAAAGGGGAAGTTGGTGATTGTCTGGGGCTGCAAAAAGATCCATCTGCGGGGTGCCCCATCTGGAAAATATCACCTCCAAGACCAGGGGATCCAGTCACCATTCGTGATGGCCCTGGGAAATCCTGCTGAGAGCATCTGCCAGGACATTGTCCTTGCCTGGGAGGTGAACTGCCAATAAGGGAGGTGTTCAGGGAGTAAGCCAGAGACCACAACTTCACTGCTTCGGTGCACAAGGCCGTAGACAGAGTGCTCCCTTGCTTGTTGATGTACCACATTGTGGTGGTGTTGTCTGTGCTGACCTGTACAACTTTGTTCTGAACAGATTTGGAAAAAGCTTGAAGTGCTAGAAAAACTGCTCTGAGTCCCAACAGATTGATGTGGAGCAGAGATTCCTGAGGGGACCACAACCCCTGGGTGGTGAGGTCGCCCATGTGAGCTCCCCCACCCCAAGAGGGATGCATCTGTAGTAAGGATTAAGAAGTGAGACTGAGTGACAAAAGGAACCCCTTGTCTCAGATTGCTCTGATCCTGCCACCACTGTAGGGCCTGGATCAGGGTTCGAGTCACTGGGATCAATTTGGTGAGAGGGTCCTTCCTTTGAGACCAAAAAGGCTCTCAAATGGAACTGGATGTCCCTCATCTGAAATCTTGCTCCCTGCACTACTGCTGTAGAAGCAGCCATGTGCCCCAGGAGCTGCAGAAAATGCCTTGCTGGTCAAGAGACCTGCAGGGTGAATGAGGAGGCCAGAGAGACCAGGGTCCTTGCCCTGTCCAAAGGAAGGAAGGCTCTGGCTTTCTCTGTGTTCAGCTCTGTGCCTAAGAAGGTGAGAAGCTGGACAGGCTCTAGGACTGATTTTGAATGATTGAGAAGGAAACCTAGAGAGGTGAGCAGTTGCTGAGTTATCTGTAGGTGTAACTTGACTTGGTCTGGGGACTGGCCTACTGTGAGCCAGTCATCCAGGTAAGGGAAGATGGCAATTCTTTTCCTTCTTAGAGAAGCAACTGCTACTGCCAGGCATTTTGTGAATACCCTTGGAGCAGAGGTGAGGCCAAAGGGCATTGCTCTGAACTGGTAATGGCCTGAGGGCAGCTCGAACCTGAGGTACTTTCGATGGGAGCTTCTGATGAGAATATGGAAGTAGGCATCCTTGAGGTCCAGGGATGCTAGCCAGTCCCCTGGCCTTAGAGAGGGTAGAATAATTCCCAGAGTCACCATTTTGAATTTTGGTTTTAAAAGGTGCTTGTTTAAATATCTGAGATCCAGGATGGGCCACCATTCTCCTGTCTTTTTGGGAGTAAGGAAGTACCTGGAGTACAACCCTTGCCCTGGTGTAGGGTGGAACCTTTCCATAGCTCTGAGAACCAGGAGGAAGAGACCTCTGCCTCTAGGGCAAGTGCCTCTGGTGGATTTGCAGGTGGAAAGGATCTGGTTCTCATCTTTGGAAACTTTTGAAGCTGAGAACCAGTCCCTGGCTTACTACTTCCAGGACCCATTTGTCTGATGTCAGAGACTCCCAGTCCTGGACAAAGTAAGCCAGCCTGCCCTACAGTAACTGAGAATCGGCCTGGCAACCCCATCATGGTGCCTGCTTGGCAGGGCTTCGGGCTGAGTGGTGGAAGCAGGCCTGCTTGTATCGATCTGCCTCTCCCTCTAAAGAACCCCCTCTGAGCATAAGCAGAAGAGGAGGCCTGGGCTTGGTAAAAAGGCCTATGAAAAGGCCTGCCCCTGCCCCTAGAAAGCCGCCTTTGAGGAGTGACCCGCCTTTCTTTGGTCTGTGCACTCCTATAGGTGGTCCTATATTCATCCATTTTCTTCATGTAATTCTCTGTCTGCTCCCCAAACAGAGAATTACCCACAACAGGAAAATCCATGGCCTTAGTCTGGGTATCCTGTGACAGGCTAGTACATCTGAGCCAAGCCATTCTTCAAGTGCCACAGATGTAGCCATGACTCTAGAAGACACATCATTGGAGTCTACTGCAGCATGGAATTGCATCTTGGATGCCTCAATACCATCAGCAGCCACCTGCTCCAGCTCCTTGGCAAGCTGGCCAGGGACTTGTTTTGCTAGGGCCATAACAGTGTCCCATCTGGATTTTTGATACCTAGCAGTATAGGCCATATAATTGGCCCGAGTCCCAAGGATGCTGCCATGTACTGTTTCTTTGCCATGGCATCAATCCTCCTGGAGTCCTTGTCCGGGGGGTGTGAAGTCAAGGGAATGTTTGCCTTATCACAGGCTGCAGCCTGCACTACCCCAACATGGCTGCATTGTTGTGTAAGGAACTCCATGTCTGAGCCGGACAATGTATACCTCTTGTCCATTCTTTTATCCACAGGAGGTATAGTGTTAGGAGTCTAAAATTTTAAATGTCTGTTTCCCAAAAGATTTGTGCAAGGGAATAGACAGTCTCCTAGACTCTGAGATATCCATCATTTCTACATAGTCAGGCTCCTCCTGGTCATCCACAGCTTCTTCCATAGGAAGCTGGAGGGTTTCAGCCACTTTTTTATAGAACATGTAATGGGAGGGGGACTCAGAAAGCCTAGGAGGAGACACCCCTGAAGGTCTGTCTGGGGAGATGCCCGGGTCAATGGGCACATCCAGACTTTCAAATCCACATTCACTTTCCTCATACTCCTCTTCCTCCGGTTCATAAAACTCCTCTAAATCATAATCTTGAACCAGTGGAACCGGCCTGATGGTGCCGGTTCAGTCGGAACCGGGGAAAGCGACTGAAGAATTTTGTTCACTTTGGCTATCTCTTCAGCGGTTGGAGAGGAAAGTTTTGGCTCCACACCAGCCGATTTCTCTTTTCTAGTTCTTTTAGCCGGATCCGACTCCTCAGAATCGGCTCTCCTTTTGCCCGAAGAAGTCTCGCCTGGTCAGAGGGCACTCCTCTGGTTCGTTGGAACCGAACGGGCTGGCCATCCGGTTCAGCAGACTTTTGGCCTCCCTTTCCTGGGCCTACCAGCTCTTTTTCTAGGAGTAGCTGCAGGAAATTTTACATTCTGGCAGTCTGCATTGAGGTGGTCAAACCTCAGACAATAAAACACAGGTGGTGTGGGGGTCAGCCTTGGCAAAGACTTCCCCACACACACTGTAGTGTTGAAATCCAGTGGGTCCGGTTTTTCTTTTGGGTTTCTCAGACATAGTGCCAGTCCTAACCAAACTTACCCTTTTATGGTAATCTGCCAGGCAAGACCCTCTTATCAGTTCCCAACCGTGTCACGGGTCGTGGAAAAAAACGTAATAAAGTCTGTTTTCTTTTAGAACCGATAAGAACCGGTAATCACACTCTAAATCACAAATAAAGATTTTTTAAAACAACTTGATCGGTTCAAACCGAACTGACAAACCGTTTACAAGTTCCACACAGAATAGAATTACTGTAAAACCTATCTAGTACTCACAAATACCACAGACAGAGACTGAACCGACAGGTTTCGGTTTAAATTCAGTCGAAAACCGAGAAAAACGGTACTTTAACCGACAAAATGAACCGAGCAGAAGGAGAAATCTCCGGAGCGACTGTTCAGTGAGGCGGAGTAAAGAATCTGACTGTTTGAGTTTGAAGAACCACAGACAGAGTCTCAACCAAGCTCGAGCTCAGCGTTCCATGCCTGGCATGGAAAGTTAACTCTTTCACCTCCGGAGCAGTTCGAAGATCGGGACTCACTGCATATGTCAGAATATAGCAAGACTTCATGTTGTTTGAAATGTAGTTACTAGACCTTACTGGTGGCTTCACAAGCTAATTTATCAACCCCGACACCTCGACACATTAAAGCTCTTATCACACAGTATACAGTAAATCAATTTCTGCTGCCTTCGCCCTTGAAATGCATCTTAAGTACTTTTGTTAAGTTACATTTCCAGTTCCTTTAGGATTTGGGGCTTCAGGTTCAATTCCCAGCAAAGGCTGGAGGTGTATAAAGGGCATCCTGAAAAACAAAATGGTGTCCATCAGGATGTCAGTGCCAGCACTCTCCGGCTCCACAACACTAACCTGTACTAGCTGCCCACTAGATATGGTGTTAGGGGGAGAAACACCTTTCCGATGGCACTACCACAGGAAGCAAGCCACATGGATGGGCAGTTGCCAGTGCAGACAGGCATGACTGAGGGGTGACTGGCCAGGGGAATAAACACCTTATTAATAATAGAAAATCAAAAGTACCAATGTTACTAAAGGTGCCCAATAAAATCAGTAAAGTGTTAAATAATTATGTATTGAAATGCAGTATACTGTAGCTGGATTCAAATCATTGATCCTTTGCCTGCTTAGTGAACACAAATTCGGTGTGCTCAGTAGATCCAGCTAAGGGAACTGCAGCTCCTGTGGTGCAGATGTTGGTCACAACCTACACAACAGGTGAATGGAGATCTAATCCCAGCAGGTGATTTACCTTCATAATGTGTTGTTCTTAACTAAATTTACTTCTCACATAAAATGTACTATTCCACTCCACACGACCATGAATCGCCACTAAAGTAAGCGTCCATATTACAGAAATATTTGAACCACTGATGCCTTGCCTACTAAGCAAACAAACATTCAGTATGCCAGTTAGCAACTGGTAAAGGAGTTGCAGTTCCTATGATGTTAAAATTATGTCACAACCTACAAAACAGGTGAGTGGGGCTGTAATCCCAGCAGGCGATTTACTTTCATACGTTGTTGTTCTTAACTGAATGTACATATGTAATTTATTTCCAGGGGTGTGCTACCTAGGGCAGTCAATTAGAAATTGCTTTGTATTCTATTAAAATTGCTCAGTTTTTTCCTAGTTGTCTAATTCTCATGCAACTGTTCTTGATGCTTATGATCTGGCCTCTATAACCACTGAATTTGTGTATTGTCTTGTTGTCCACCCTGACATGGAACCTTTGTAACAGAGCTCATGCTCAAAGGTCTTTCTGATATACTAAATTAATAAATTAAATGTCTTTCATAACTGGATAAATGCACTGATCCAGAGGACTGTTTTCAGTCACGACCCGGGCCACACACGTGGCACAGCAGCAGAGAAAAGACTAGATACATATTACCAATGGACACTACAGAGCACAGTTACAAATAAGCAGCTGAAGTATACATAAGTACAACACTATTTACAGTACGAGGATCCACACACCTCAGCAGTGTTAGTCATATTTACAAAAGTATTTACAGCAGGACACAGCATAGATGAGAGCAGTATTTACATCAATATTTACAACAGCAGCCACAGGGCAATTCAGATCCTAACATCAGCAGATGGATTCCCACAGCAACCAGCACTTTGGCTGCTGTTTGAAGGACATGTGGTAAGTGGACAAGCAGATGGTAAGAGGGAGTCTGTTCCACAGGGAGAGTACGGAGATGGAGAAAGCTTTGCTACCTACGTTGATGGAGACATGAGGGACAACCAGTGGAGGGACTGAGGATGCCCCGAGGCTCAGTGAGAGTTCTCTGCTGGTCAGTAGGGGTGAATAAAGGGGACTGATGGTAGTTTCTAAGTGAGCTGTCCACCAGACAGCCAGAAGCAAAATTAAAGCAACCTTGAAGAGGGAGCCATCCAAGGGCCTGGTAAAGACAGCAGTGGTGGGTAGAACAGGGAGCTTGAAGGACAAAGCGACGGATGGAGTTGTAAGTTGTACATAACCATGAGCGAAGAGGGCTATTCCCACTCCATACCACCATGATTCGCCACACAATTGAATTTCCATTTCACAAAAACAAATTTGAAAAAAAAAAAAAAAAAGCTGAAGTCTCTCCTCAGATATGAGCTATTGATCCTTTGCCTGCTACGCAAAAAACATTCAGTGCACCACTGAACTGCATATTAGTGAGTTGTAGTTCCTATGATGTAGAGGTTATGTAACACCTGCAAAACAGACGACTAGGGACCTAATCCCAGCAGGTGATTTGCAAACACAGATTGCTGTTCTTAGCTAAATTTACTTCTCATAATTTATGGTCCACACCACACCACCATGAATTGCTACTCAACTGAATGTCCATCTTACAAAAAAGTTGAAAAAAAATGTTTATGGCCTTTCTGGGATTCAAACTATGTATATCAGAATTTACACCACGGATCCTTTGCCTGCTAAGCGAAAACACATTCAGGACCAGATATTCAAAGGGGCTGGACCATGCGCAACCCCCCCAATGCATCCCAGCATGGTATTCAAAGGGGCAGGTTGCACAACGCAACTCCTGATGTGCCGGGGTGTATTGATAATGTATGCAGCGCAGATGCAAGGGACATGCCCATGCATATGCGGCACATCCAGATATTCAGCCTGGTTTGTGCGGTAACCAGAAGGAGAAAGGATCAGATCAGTTCCAGTACAGTAGCTTCTTGCTGATTTTACATTGTTTCTTGTGGATTTTACTTGGTAGAAGGTTATTTCTTTTCTTACTAATTCTAAGGGGCTAACAGGGTATTGTTTTGGGGCTGTTGGAATTCTGAAACCTATTTTGGTTGCTATAAGTGCGTTCATTTGTTTGATGTTTTACTGTGTAGCAGGCTGTGTTTGGGGAGACCTATTTCTTCCGATTTAAAACCTATTTGGTATGATTTTATTGGGGCAGTTTCTTTGAATTGGAGATCTATATCTTCTAATTTCAAGCAGAAACATTTGGGGTCTGGCAGAAGTTGTATGAACCTGCTTTTGCTGAGCAGTTGGGGAAAGGTTTTTAGTAGCTGGATAAGCTTTAAATTCTTATCAGTCTGTGGACTTTTAGGGCAGGAGTGCTGACTTGTTTAATACAGTGTTTGTGTGGGACCTTCCTCTGGAGGAAGAGGTTGCAGTGCTTGAAGGTGCAGTGAGGGGCAGACACAGGGCTGATGCACTCTAGTGAGAGATGGGTGTGGGCCCCAATCCCACCCTCACCCACCCTCCCTCCCCAGAGCACAGCTCATTTAAAGGGGAACACCTGCCCTGCAATTGGAGGAAGAGGCTTCAGGTACAGCTCATGTAGTTCTAGCTACTGGTGGTGTGGTTTAAAGGTTGCGACGGAGGAGCTTAGTGAGTTGTAAACTTCCCCTATAAGCCAACTCTTAAAGGGACACAGTCAGCCTTGCCCCTCGTTTTTTCCAAAATCTCAGCAGTGTGCCTCCATGCAGATTTGTTATATTTTCTCTAGAAGAATCCCCCCAAGTGCGCCAAACTTAATAAATCTCGCCCCTTTTTTTATTTTACCATTAATTCCTTTCCAGCAGTCCAAATGAAAGTGAGCCGACCTCCGGAACTGTATACATTCTGAGAAAGCACATCTCAAATGGAGCGCAGGCATGAAGTGCAACTTTTCACTTGCCTATGCTGCTCCATATGTAATGGTCATAAATCATACTACTTTCTGGAGAGGGCCCTTTCCTAGATCTGTAACAACTCCAGCTACTGTTGTCTGGACAGTGTTCCTATTGATGTGTTTAAAAATGACAGGTTGATAAGTATATACAGTAGTAGTGATAACTCGGATAGAACAATTGTGGACGTAAATTCTCAAGAAGCAGCTAGCAAAAAACATTAAGTGCATAGATACAAAGTGCATCTGTTGCGCTAAAAATAGGCCAGCTTTGTAGCATTTGCTGATGCCGCTGGTTAGGCGGGGGGGGGGAGAAGAGTGGGGCAGTTCTGAGAGTCAGGTGCAGGAGCAGTTTACCATGAAGTAACTTCCCAGGGCAGTGGAAAGAGAACTGGCAGAGAAGGAGTGATTAATTTGTAAAGGCAGCGCATTCCAGAGCTTAGGAAAGCAGTGAGAAGGCTGCCTGGCCAGCAGTGGTCCTCCATCGAGGGATTACTAGTTGGCAGGAGTCAAGAGATCTGAGGGCATGAGTGGGGGTGGGGGCCGAAGAAAGCAATATGGAAAGGTAAGATGGGAGGACACCTAACTAGTACTTAGAGATAAATTTAGCGCAGTGCATAATGCGTCGGTTTTTGGGGAATGGAAATGCCAGAGACCGGTAGAGATCGCAGTGATTCGGGGGGAGCACTGAGCGCAAAGTAGCAGAAGGCATTGAAGAGGGTATCTAATTTGGTTAAGGTGGACTATGGTGTGGTGCTGAAAAAGACGTTGCAGTAGTCGAAGGAGGGGAGTATCATCTTCTGGACTACTTCACAGTGTATGGTTGGAGGAAGGCTTCTACAGTTTCTGTACAGGGCACCTAGGATAGGGTGCAGTTTTTTGTTTTTTTTTTATGGTGGAATCAATGTGGTCAGCAAAGGAGAGATGCCAGTTGAGCCAGACCCCTAAGTAGCAGAATGTGGTGATATCCTCAAGCATTTGCCCATCTAGGGTGCAGAAGATGGGGAGGGAAGACTTGAACATTTTGGACACCACACTAGCTGCTCAGGCTGACAAACATGCTTACTTTGTCCATAACTAGCTTGGCTTGACACTGGCTATCAATTGCTTATAGAGGTTGAACCAAGCTGAGCCTGGCACTAATGTCAAGCCAGTCTGAAGCCTGCTTTGACTTGCCTACCTATACTATATTACTGGCGTCACCAATGAACACGAGTATCAGTTCCTGCGTCAGGATTTTCCAGTGGTTCCTATATGTTACACCCTCCTGAAAGTGCACAAGGATCGTCAATGATAACCGGATGATAGCCAGTATCTAACATCAGTATGTTAAGGGAGAAACATTTTAAAGTTTGACGACAGTTTCTTACAAACTATGGTATTGCACTTCCCCCTCGTATCTTAGGGACACCATGGTGGCCCTCGAGCAGTTTTAACTTTGATGCCAATAGTTTGTGGCTTACAACTGATGCGGCATCTCTGTACACTAGTATTAAACATGTCATTTGTTTCATACTGGGAAGCATGTGAGTAAGATGCCCATTTTCATAAGTGACCAGTTTAACTACACATTACAAGAAAACAAAAATACAATAGCAATAATACATTGAAAAAGAATACAAACAAGCACCATAACTGAATTAATTACAGGACAACTGGCCCAATAAACTCTTAAAAAAAGTAATCCTGGGAAAATCAATAAGAGCAGTTGGGAGACTGTTGCAGGACTTAGTTGCTCTAGAGGTCAGGGAGGTCATACCTTGTTTCATGCGGAATTTTGGTATTTTTAATGTAAATCTACCTTGTACCACGGGCATTGACAATTTTAAGGAATACTTAAATTATGCAATTCGTTAAAAGACCCAGTTTTTTTGCAGGAACACGAGATCTAAATTTAAAGTGATTTTTGAAGGATAAACACCCCATAGTCTGATACAGTATGCAATGATGTGCTCTCGTAGGTAGACGAGTCACACATTTGATGATACCATGATAGGTAGTTCTCAAGTGACAAAAAAATTCCTGTCAGATGCTGAGGAATAAACAGAACCACAATCCATAATTGTGAACAACAAACTGTTGGTTAGCAGTAATCTTGTTCAGGTATAAGATAATGTTTTACTCCACAGAGCATTCCCAACCTTTGATGAAGCTTCTCTATTAAATTTGTAACATGCGCCTCATATTAAAGTCAGTAATCTAGGGTAACCCCTAAATACTTGAACTCATAAACCCATTTAATTTCTTTTGCCGAGTACCAATTTAAAAGAGAAGTCAATGATCTTCCTAGGTCCCTCAAAGATCACAGACTGTATTTTTTGAATTTAGGACAAACTTATGAGCCTCGAACCATCCTTGGAGCCTACTGAATTCTTCCTGTAATTTGACATTAAGATCAGTAATGCAGTTTTCCCTAACAGTATAAAACAGTGCCATCAGCATAAGGAATTATATTGGTGTGATGACACACTTTGTGAAGAGAATTTAAAACGCTAGAAAATGATAAGGGTCCAAGCATGGAGCCTCACAAACACCACACACAATATTGTAACTTTCTGAAAAAATACCCTTAGTCACGGTTCTATGAGAACACCCCTACAAGTAACTACAGAACCAATGCAACACATCCCTTGAAAAATTTAACTTGGAGTGAACAGTATTAAGTAGTTGGTGGTCCACCAGATCGAATGCCTTGGTGAGGTCCACAAACACTGGAACAGCACAGATTCCTCCATGAAGGGCTCCATGAATGTGGTTTGTTAACATTACAAAGGTAGTCTTGTGTTATGTTTTGCCTGACAACCATGTTGGGCACTAGTCTAAATCTCATTCTTATTTAGGAAATCCACAGTCTGGTCAAATACAAGCTTTTCCAAATTTTGGAAAGAGGCATTAAAGGGAAATGAAAACAATTCTCAAAACAATTTTCAGACCCATCCTAGTGAATCAATTTGATAATTGCACCTTTTCAAATTGATGGTAAAACCCCATGGCATTGTGAATAAACAGTTATATTGAGGTGGTGCTGCACTACTGAGGTGCCGTCCTTTGGATGATGCACGTTACACCAAGGTCCCTTTTGCTCACTGCTGGTGATTTTCCAGGTGGAAGTGAAAGTTCTCATGGTGCTTAATAAGAGTAGTGGAGTGTCTCTTGGTGGCATGGCAAACATTCCCCACAGCAATAATGATAATAAAAAAGGACAGAGCCATGTGTCCACGTATCCTGTGCAATCTGGTATGTGAGGCAACCTTAGCACCCAGACTCACTAGAAGGCTCCTGCTCTATGCACTATGATTGCAACAGTAAGCATATCTGCTAGGTTATAGCTTGCTACATACCCACATAGGGACTGTGATGTAACTGTATCCTCTTGCTGTTTGTAGAGCTTGTTTTCTCTTGTGTACTGTATTCCAGTAGTAATTGTTTAACGTTTTTATCCACTGCTCCCCTCCCCCCAGGTCACAACTGGAAACGAGCCTTGGGCTCTACCTGCTTCCATGGTAAAACAGGTTTTAAATAAATAAATGTAACCACCCCCCAGGCTGCACCTGAAAAATCAGCTCTCATAGCTCAGTCTGCCTTTTCTGGCCAAAAAATATAACTGTGCACATGTGTATAAGTAGAGCTAAACATAAAATGAAATCAGAGTGGAGCTCATGAAAGACTCAGAATAATTAACACTCCAGAAAAGTAGTTTAAATAACAGGGGTATGTTGCAGAAATTTCAGGCTTATTATTTGCTGACGATTAGCCCTGGAGTCAGCAGATTAGTGTAGCTAACATCATACAAACCAGGTTTAGTCACAGTCAAATCATACAGAGCAGCACACCCATCATTAGAATGTAATGCACATCCTGCTGTATCATGCCCTGCACTCCTACTTGTACATTTCTATATTTGTATCGATTCACTTAATATATGTGCATATGGATTTAAAATATAAATACAGTACTACCACTGTGCTTTGTAGCTGACACGGTGGCTTTCTTGAAGGCTGCTTTAGTTCTCAAAATATTGGTCAACTCTCCTGCTCACTCCAGGGTCATTTAGTTAAAAATTAAAAAAAACTTCCTCCAACTATGCAACCAGCCAATCCCAGTTTATTTATTTATTTTTAATAAATCCCCCCCCCCCCAGTACACTCCCTCCAACTCTGATCTATAAGGCAGCACCAGGTGTTAGCAGCATCACTGCAGATGGTAGGGAGGATGCATACATGGACATAAAATGCCTACGCCATTCCTGATTTCCCACCATTGCAGTGACTGACAACACCCACAATAATGCTCCTGTTCTAGTGTTGCTTGGATAGTATCCCAACAAGTCAGATTCCATCATTTTGGTTGGATATCAGATAGCCTCAGATGGCAAAAACATCTGACCAAGGATCTGACCTCCTAGAATCCACTGTAAGTATCCGAGGTATCCGCGGATCTGACCTGGATCTAATGGATCTGACCACTGACTCCAACTATCCAAGATTAGATCAGAGATCTGCCCACTGGATACAACTATCCGAGGCTGGATCCAATGGATCTGACCTCTGATCCATTGGCCAGATCCTAGGTGGGATACCAGCACTATCCAATGGAGGATAGTCAGATCCACAAAAGCACTATCTGAGCAATACTATCCAATTCCTGTCCATACAATTCACTCAGGGTTCACCAGACCTGCACCTCTCAGCTGTGCAAATCAGGTTGTGGAAACATGCCTCAAGATTCTGTTAAGCACCATTATTGTCCACATGATCATGACCCTCCCCAAAGTGCTGCAACTAACACAAGCAGAGATCCATCCTTAGAAGCTGGATAATACGTTTTCCGCTATGTGGCCATGGCAGACATTGCTTGTTGTGAAGTACTGACAATTTTTTTTTTTTTTTTTCATTTATTATGATGGGCAATGTGATGGATAGCATCGTAAAGGAGAGGCCAGGGGGGCACCTGGAAAAGTCGGGGTGCCAGGACGATAGACAGCATGGCTTTGTCCCAGGGAACTTGTGTTAGACAAACCTGGTAGAGTTCCACGATTGGGTGACGAGTGCCTTGGACCTGGGTAGGCTGGTGGATGTTCTCTTTCTTGACTTCAGCAAGGCATTTGACTCTGTTCCCCACGGGGGCATGCTGGATAAGCTGGGGGAAATGGGGATGGGAAAACAAGATGATCAGATGGATAGGGAACTGGCTCCAGGACCGGATCCAGAGGGTCGTGGTTGGCGGGATAGTCTCATCCCAAAGGAGGGCCATTAGTTGGGTCCCTAAGGTATTGGTCCTTGGGCCCCTCCTCTTCAACGCCTATGTCTCTGACGTAAAGAAGGCTATCATGAGTGAGATGAGACTCTTTGCAGATGACTCAAATCTGTGGGCGGTAGCAGAGGGGGAGGAGAGGAGGGTGGCCCTTCAGGGGGACCTGGAGGCTCTGGAAAGGTGGTCTAGAAAGTGGAAACTGAGGTTCAATGCAGGGAAATGCAAGGTACTGCACCTGGGAGCCAGAAACCCAAGCCAAGTGTACACCCCGGGGGGGGGGGGAGAAATGCTACAAATCTTGAGGGCTGAGAGGGACCTGGGGGTGGTGGTGGATGTCAAGATGAACAACTCTGAGACTTGTAGGAGGGCAGCAGCCAAGGCCAACAGGATGCTGGGATGCATCGCTGTGGGGGAGGAATCACCTCCAGAAGGAGGGAAGTGATACTACCTCTGTACAACTGCTTGGTGAGGCCGCACCTCGAGTACTGCATGCAGTTCTGGAGGCCACACTTAGAGAGGGACATTGAACTCCTGGAGAGGATCCAGAGGAGGGAAACCAAAATGATCTGGGACTTGGGGGACAGGACCTATGGGGAGAGGCTCGAGGAGCTAAATATGTACACATTGGAAGAGACAAGAGACTTGGGGGACATGATAGAGGTCTTCAGGTATATGAGGGGGTTAAATACGGGAGGTGAAGCCAGGGTGCTCCGAAGGAAAGGGGGAGGCTACTAGAGGACATGGGTGGAAGTTGGAGAGGGGGGAGATTCAGGAGAGAAAGGAGGAGGTGCTACTTCACTGAGAGGGTGATGGAGCCATGGAATGCGCTGCCCAGGTAGCAGGTGGAGGCAGAGATGGCGGAGGGGTTCAAGAGGGGGTGGGACAGGTCCAGGGGAAGGGTTCTGGAAGCAAAGTCCAGTGCAGCGAGAATATCAGACTGGGAAGGGAGAAGGCAAGGGGGCAGCAAGGTCAGTTCCCAGAGTGGGGGCTGACCAAACGAGCAGACGCAAAAGACCAATAGGCCTGTTCTGCTGACATTTTAGTATGTTAGTATAATACCTTGGTCAGGCTGCATCTTGAGTACTTGTGAGCAGTTCTGGAGACCTCACCTCAAGAAGGACATAGCACTGCTGGAGAGGGTCCAGAGGAGGGCAACCAGGATGATTCAGGGTATGAGAGAAAGGACCTATGAGGAAAGGCTGGAAGAACTTGGGTTGTACTCACTGGAGGAGAGGAGAGATGGGGGACATGACAGGGGTCTTCAAATATGTGAAAGGGATAAATGGGCAGAGCCAAAGATATGTTCAGGCTAAAAAAAAGGGGGGGCACAACCAGGGGGCATGAGTGGAAGCTGGAGGGAGAAATTACAGGGAAGAACGTATAAGACATTACTTCACTAAGAGGGTGGCGGGGCCATGGAATGCACTGCCCAGAAATCTGGTGGAGGAGGGCACAGTGAAAGGCTTCAAGAGGAAGTGGGATAGGTGCATGGGTTAACTGAAGCCGAAGATGACCATCTCGGGAGCTGGGGGTGGGGTGGGAGAGAGAGCATCCAATAGGGGTTGGCTACCTAACAGACATGAGACTGTCAGGCCTATTCTGCTGGTTTTTAGTATGTTAGTTATATGGTTTCAGAAACAGACTGTTGCTCTGCAAGAAAGAATTTAAGTAAATATATTTTATTTTATAAAAATGAAGCAAAAAACTAATTCTGCAGCCAAAGTGTTATTACTCTTTTCTGCATATAACCCTTTGTACCAGCCTGGTCTCCCTTACTTTAACCTGCGATTTCCCAGTAGTTGGGAACATAACTATACCAGGTTCCCCAAGCCCTTGTGAAAGCTCGCCCCATACCTCCACTGAATAGAAGTACTGACCAGCGCTCTTTTCCCTGGTAATTTAATTTCTTTAGCAAACTCTTCCCTCCCCCATGTTGTTACCAGCAAAGGCCACAAAAACAATGTATCCTTGGTTAGAATTGTTATTAATTTATAGTACATAGTATATGAAACATATTTATTGATACAATCAGATTACAGACCTTCGAGTCAGGGACTCATTTCCAAAGGCTCCTCGTCAATCAACAGATTAAACAATCAGACAATGGAATGAATCAGCATAGTATGCTTCATACATAGTCCTACTGCTATAATGCAAAACACAGATATGAACTATATACAAGCCATTGTGTTGTGTGTCCGAAGATACCGGGTGACCTATACAATTTGGTAGTTAAATACACACTACTACAGGTGCAGGGAGTGTGAGGACCTATGCAAGGTGGTAGCTAATACAGTGCATAAATTATACAAGGCGGTAGCTAATGACATTGCAGATACTATACAGAGTGATGGCTGCGAACAGTGCAGGTACAAAAATACTGTAAACTACAATAGCTGCAAGACATACCAGGCAAGATAGCGAGAGCAGAAAAAAAATAGGGCTTACAGTGCAGGAAGGGTAAGCCAAGCAGGAAAGAATGGGTGGTTAGTGCACAGCAGGTTAAAGAGCTGTCTGAGGAGACCTTGTCAAAGTGGTTGATCTTGGCTAAAGTGTACAGCCAGGAACACTGAACCTTGTTTCAGCTTCCATATGTAAGGGGGAAAAAATGTAATACCTTTTTAGTCAACCACAAACTGTAATCGAGAAGGAAATACTGTGACCTACTGGGAACTGAACCCAGGCCCATGGAATACCAAAGGCAGTCTGGTAGTCTGTGAACCCACAGTTTGTAAGGAGTATGTGCTCACAAAACGGGAAGCTATCCCAAGCTCAGACAAGCATATCAAATAGGTGCTTTAACCACCGAGTTTTTGACTTCAATGGTTAGACCTTGGATTCCCAGACACACCACGTGAGCTTGTGAGTCAGTGGTTGGAGCACCAGGACAGTATTCTGGGGGCCTGGGTTCAATTCCCGGTAGGTCACATTATTTCTTTCTCACTACAATTTATGATTTATTTGCTAAGCAGTGGCTAATACTGCACAAAAAAAAAAAAAAAAAAAACACATCTAGTCATCCCTTGTTGTTCCATTTGTGATAACAACCCCTCTTTACAGTAGGGGAGATGGTTATTCACCAGAGTAAGCCTGAGGGGACAGACACTGGCATCATTCCCTGAATGTGTAGGCAGTGGAGGAGCCAATTCAGCAGATAAAACAGGGTGCTCTCATGGTGCCAGTGATCTTGAAGGTCAGTTTGCTGGGAGTTCTGGAGGAACCTCTGAGGTTAAAGCTGCCCTCACCTTGCAGGTGCCCATGTGGTGCCAGGAAGAAGGCAGATTAGGACATCCTAGCTCAGGTGTCTGTCTGAAGTAAATGGGCACTGCAAACAGGAAAACCGGTAGTGTTTAGTTAAACTGAACACCAGTGTGGCATCTGGAGTGTCTAGGGGGTGGACACTAGCTATTGCCCACTGAACCACTCCCATCTCACAGCAGCAGGAAGAGTTGGTGCCCAGGTTTTGGCCTGGGTGCTGGCTAGCAGCAGAATGCTGGCCAGGGACACAGGAGGCACGGATGGAGGCTCCCCCTGAAAAAATTATCAGGAACTGAGGGACCGACAGTCTGTCACTCTTGGGACTCTAAGAGACTGTCATATACAACAACAAAAGAGACACTGGTGACTATCAGGGAGGGACCTCAGGCACCAGGTGACAGATCCTGGAGCACTGGAGATCCAATGGTCATGTTGAGGACACTGCTCATATAAGGGGAGTAGTAGTGGATCATTTGGAGGGTACAAAAACCTCCAGGGGGGTTCCCCTTAAGTAAAACAACCCAATGACCAGATTGCCTGTGGTTGGGTCCATCGAAGACATCAGGGGAGATACTGGCAAGAGGCGACCCCCTGAAACTGGCCCATGCAGAGTCATAGCAGGCAAGATCAGTTACAGATCAAAAGCAGCAAATAAGGTAGGAGATTGGTCTCCACAGCAGTGATGCCAGTGGTCTAACCCACCAGGGAAGGGATGTAAGCTGGTGGATTGAGGGTTACCAAACATCACAACTGGCAGTGATTTAGTGGGCCTTCACATGGATTGGGGCAGGAGGAGAATTGATGGGTAGTTTGCAGTGGAAGCGCCAATTTAATGGTGTTCCCTGGGCTATCCAGAGCATAAATTCAACGAGATAAATGCTATCTATGTATGCCACAGTAGAAAGTGAACTTGCAGGCAAAGCAGAATCCCTGCTTCACAGAGGAAAAGGCAATCAAAGGAGACTGTGAAGGTAGCGGAGGTGAGGGGCACCTCAGGGAGTACCACATGTGAATAATCTTTACTGCAACAGCTACAAGGTCAGAGAAGGAACAGAGATTCCTTGCAGACCAATGTTGTGGCAGATGTGGAGTGGATGTTTATTTAGTACAAAGTGCATGTTAGGAAAGGACAGAATGTGGCACAATATTCATAGACATATGAACTGGACGCCTCTGGGGATGAGACAGGGTAATCATATACCCCAACAAGAGGCTGTGAAAGGAAGCAGCCTGGCTATGCAAAAGAGCTGTTAACCTGCAGACCCAGGTTTGAATCCCAGAACTTCCATCTATTTGCTTTCTGACCTTGAGCAAGTCACTTTACATTCCTCTGTTCAGCTTGTTTTCTCTCGCTTTCTCCACCACCACCTAACTGCTGATCTTTCCTTAATTTTAAATGACCTCCCATCTATTGGTGTCTCCTCTCAGATCCAGCTCTACACTGATGACACCATCCTCTATGCCACTGGTCCTTCATCCTCAGAAGTTGAACCCAAGCTACAGAGCGATTTCACCAGAGTACTACGCTGGTTCCAAGATAACCAGTTCAAGGTTAACTCCAAGAAAATAATCTCCATGTCTTTTGGCACCTCTCAGAAATTAGCCAAAACTTCCCACCTCCCCTCCTTTAACACCATTGATGGCTCCACTTTAGAATCAGTCCTCTCTTGCAAGTACTTCGGTGTTTTGCTGGACAGTCGACCAGACTTCTCAACGCAAAATGACTTCATTCACTCCAACCTCCATCCAAAACTCAATGCCATGTACAGCTATAAGGACGTCCGCCCCCTCTGTGGTTCACCAGGAGTTGCTAACCACAATTATCCTCCCAGTGTTCGATTATGCTGATGTAGTCCTTGGATCTGCCCCTGCTTCGTCCCAAGCAAGGTTAAGACATCCTCTTTAACATTTTGCCACTCTGCTTTCAATGCTTCCCCACATGTTCACCACTGTACTCTTTATTCCTCCCTCTCACATCCCCACCCTCCAATTTCCTCCTCAGACACAATGCCCAACAGCCCCTGAATCTTGAAGACCACAACTAGAACAATCATGAGTACCAAAATAAAAAGCTCTAACCTCAGAAACCTTTCAGACCAACTTAAAGCAGCAATGTAACGAAAAGTTCTGTTTTTATACTCTACAGTAACTGACACATACATGCCTTATAACAATCAGTTTTATAAACAAGTGAAGGATTGCAAGGAAAAGGGTATCCAAGAGAAAACAAAAAACAAAAAAAAAAACACAAGCATTTGTCAATGCTGAAAGTTCGCTATTAGTACTGCTGTTGTACATGCCTCCCATATTTTTCTGTGTATATTCCTCTGCCTTGCATTTTAAGGCATCACTCTCAACACAAATTTCTTATGTTCCTCCAGCACTGGTTTACTTCATTAGACACCTGTCAGTCTGTACAGGGAGGGCATCAAGGTTGGAAACCTGAACGCCCAGGGCATTTGTTGGTATTTTTGCTCCAAATTTTCAACATGGGCTTTTTGGGACCCCACCTCATGAACAGTGGCAGTATCATTTCATTACTTAATCCCAAAAGGTGATTTTGCACAGCAAGTGTGCCATTCGGCACCACAGGTGTGAAAACACATTTTGGGCAGGATGTGGAAAGCAACAGCTATACTGTTCATGAGGTGTGAAGAAATGACAATGCTGAAAATCTGGGGTGAAAATATGAAAAGTGGAGAAGTTATGAGTGTGCGTAGAAACTGTGCAACGCATGCTCATAATGAAGTCATTTTTTTGGAATGTTTTCACCAAATTTTTTTTAACATGGCCTTTTTGGGACCTCCCCTCATGAACAGTGGTTCTGGAAATTTATTAATTTGCCCAAAAGTTGATTCCGCTCAGTAACCATGCCATTCTGCACCACAGGTGCAAAAACACATTTCAGGAAGGATGCAAAAAGTGACAGCTGTACTGTTCCTAAGGGAGTGTGAAAAAAAATGTAAATGTTGGAAATGTGAAGTGAAAATCTTAAAAATTGGTGACGTTACGAGCGTGCATAGAAACTGCGTAACAGACACTCATAACAGTCCTTTTTGGAAGTTTTTTCACCAAATTTGCAATAAGGGCTTTTGGGACTGTACCTCATGAACAGCGACACTGTCGCTTACATTGTCCCAAACGGTGATTCCACGCAGCGACTGCGAAATCACCTTTCGGGACAGAGAAACGAAATGACAGTGACTGTGTTCATGAGGTGGGGTCCCAAAAACCCCATGTTGAAAATCTGGGTCCAAAAGGTGGCCGAGATATCAATCCAAGTTAAAACCCCTCACTGATTGCCATTATAGAGCTTACCGTGATTTCCGTCAGTTTGCGGACGGATTTTGAAAAGTGCAGACATGTTCCCAGTCCACAGAAGATCGCTGCTCCAAACCTCTAGAGGTAAGTGAGTGAAGGGGGTGCGGTGAGGTGGGGTGTGCAGAGGAAGGGTGCAGGTTGGGGGCCCGGTGGGAACGACGAGGGACTTTTTTTTTTTTTTCAGGTTTACAAACAATACGTTGTAGGATCATCATCTTCTCCTTCTCACACACACACACACACACACACACACACACACACACACACACACACACACACACGTAAACTATTCACAACACAGACTTTGGCACACTGGGGTGGGCTATATGCCGACATGGGGACTGAGCACACTGATAGCGGGCGGTGGGGGTCCGCTACAGCGATTGCGCCTTTCGGCACTGAATATTCCCAGCCTGTATGGAGCTTTGGCTGTGGCCTACTCCGCATGGGTGGGAGAAAATAAGCAAAGGGAGACAGCAGGACGTGGAAAAGGAAAGCACCTCCTCCCAGGAAGGGACCGGTGGAGGGGCAGAGACGTCAGCCAGGCTGACCCCAACACAAACAGCTGTTTGCTGCATGGTGACCTGCGGATGAACCAGCTTTCATGTGAAGTCTCCCTACCGTCACCTGCCCGACTCAGTCGATGGAGAGCTAAAGACTTCTTCTAATGAAAATTTTTCTAAAATTAATTATTTTCCTTAGTTTTATTGCTTTCTACTTTCTAGAGAAAGATAAACTAAACGAAACTGAAAACTATAGCTGCTGTTATACAGATGTGAAGTTTTGACTCTCGGCGGGCGAGCGACAGTCACTGAAGTGCACTCGACAGTGGGGGGAAAAAAGGAACTGAGGCAGTTGGAGGGCCAATGCTAAGGTAGTCTATACAGCATGAGCCAGGCTTAGGGCTGCAAGGAAGCGGCACCACACCTCGGTACCAGACCTCCTGAAGATTTTTGACTCCTGCTGGGGTAATCCCATCACTGTGAATGAGTGGTGGAGACTTCATGTCCAGGAAGATCTGGCCAGACCCCCAAATCATCTTCCCATCCTGGATGGCACTCCTCTTGAACTGGTTTCCTCCTTCAGTACCTTGGTGTGTGGCTGGGAACCAGGCTTGACTTCTCCACCCACATCAATGCCACCCAATGTAAGCTCTGCCCCAAACTTGGTGCCCTGTACTGCAACAAAAAGACTGCCTTTCTTTCCAGGCCCACCAGGAACTGCCGCCAAAACAGTTCTCTCAGTGTTTGACTAGCAGAAGTGGTCTATGGCACTGTCCCCTTCTCATCCTTCACCAGACCAGACATCTTATATAATGCTTCTTTGTCATTTTACTGCCAACTTCCCTGTCTCGGACTCGCCACTACTCCCTTTACCCTTCCCCATCTATTCTCCCTCTCCCGTCACATTGCCAGTCCCATTACGATTCCTTGATCTCCAAGTACTGGCTTGGGTGCCTTCCCCCATACCGCTACTCATTCCTCTGTCCTACTCCTTCTGCCTCATACTCCCTCCACTCCAGGGACTCACGCACCTTCTAAAACTTCCAAGACAAACTGTTGCACAAAAACACTGGAGACTTTGAAACCGGCTTAGATGATTTTTGTTTTTCATTTTGCAAAAATGTTAAAAAGCAGGAACTTACATGCCACTCACAGGAGTTGAAATTGGCACCGGTCTGCTAGCCAAATGCTGGTAGATTTTGTATCAAGCTAGTAAGATTTTTGTTTAACTAGCCCTGCGTGCTTGTACTGGAGAAGGCAAAACTTCAGTATATACACCATCTGGGCCAATGGGAAAGTCTGTGGGGCTAGTAGATTTTTCCAGTCACCAGCCCTGCTGGCTAGTGGCTGCAAAACTTAATTTTGACCCCTGCACCCACCAACAGGGGACATTTTTTCATTGTAACCATTCATTAGCAAAAAGAGTGCAAATGCAGTCGTGTAAATCAGCACATCATCACGTTTTAGTAGATTTCTAAGTTGATAAGCTTTCAAGAGCTGATGACACATTCAGGACTTTAACAAGGCCTAATATTTAGACATAGTACAGTCTGCATTTCACATTAGTCCTGTATTTATCCTCACCATTATTTATTACTGAGGTCATCTGTACAAAAACAGGATCTTTGCTCCTGAAGAGTTTGTCTATTTCTGCTGCTTTCTCCCTACCTGAAATCAGAGAGCGCTGCTTGTGGCATCACAGTTACTCCCATGGCAACAAAACGGTGATTCACAACAGAGGATTATGACTTGAAGTAGGGAGTAAGCTATAGAGGCAGACAGACTATAGAAACTAAGTGATAAAGATCATATATTCGTGCAAATGTTTTTAGTAACAAATAATGGGACAGAGAAATATATAAAACATAACTGAAGTACAGGCAGAATTGTAACTAATTTTTATGCTTTTTAAAGTTTTCTTTGAGGTGTCAGTAGCGCTAAGTTCTCTGTTATGAGCACAGGAAGTAGTGTGAATGAATCAAGAGGAGGTGGTGGTGCCGGCCCCAAGGCATGGAGATAAGGCATTTTGCCTCACCTGCCACCGCACTGGTGACCTGGGTTCGGGAACGGACCCAGGACGCTGGGGGTTAGCTGGGGAGAGGAGGCTCAAGTATCCAATGGATTGTTCTCCTCCTCTGGGGAGGGAGCAATGCAGTGCTCGGCACACAGCTGACCTCTAGTAGCGGCTGGCGCATAAACAGCCAGGGACTATAACTTAGGGATGGGAGGAACAACAGTCAGTTATGTCCTATATGCAGGGGCATGCATCGGTACATATGGATGACACTGCATGTCTGTTGCTCGAGGGAAGAAAAATCAGAGAGAAATGGCCTGGTGTAGTTCAGAATGAGAGACTGACCCTCCATGGGCTCCGCACTGGCTGCAGGGCCCTCTCCTGAAACCACATCAATTGGATGGCGAGTGAACAGCCACCAACCCCCGCGATGGAGGCGCTGAGATTGATGGCAAGTCCCTGGCACACTGGAGACAGGGCTTGAAGGCCGTCAGAAGGTAAGCCTATATCAGTTGGGGCAGGAGAGAAATAAATCAACTGCAAAAAGTAGCCCAGAAAAGAACACCTGGCGCCTCTCGTCTGTGAAGCTTCTAATGGGAACATTCTCCCTTCCCCACCCGCATTCCTCTGTTGGGTAGTCTGCTTTCTCCTGTCACCTATCCTTTCTCTGGAACTTGCTCCCTTCCACCATCCGTCATCCTCTCCATTGAACACCAGCTGAAAATTCCTTCCTGCCCCTGCCGGTACTCTACCTGACCTTCTTCTGCTAGGACATGCCATCCCAGAGTTTCAGACATGCACTGGCCTCCGTACTGCTGCCACTGCCTAATCCTGACTGCTCTGCATAGTTATTGTAATGCATCTTTTATTGAACATATTTGCTGCCCAGTGGTCAACCTCGTGGTTCAATCATTGTCACTGTACTTTTAACCTGATATTTTAAACACTACTGTGACTTCGTTCTGCACCTATTTGTTGATGCGGTGTTACTGTACTGCACACCCCGGTCACCTAGAAACAAGCCTGGTTCAGTGTGCCTTTCCTGGTTACCAATTTTCAAATAAACAAATCCTCTTGTAAGTAAAACACACAAGTAGTTTTCAGCTCTATGGAAGATACAATTTGTTATGTTAAAGGAGTGCCATTATTAGTAAAACTAATAGTGATCAAATTATTTACAGAATGTGTAAAAAAAAATATCCTGAAGAAGCAGCATTTACTTATAAAACACTGATTTCTACATTTAAATTGCTTTAATGAAATAAAAATGATTATGATTAGAGACAGTCTCTCCGTTTTCTTCATTCAGATACATATAGTCAAGCCTTGGGTGTGCTGTGCAGCATGACATTATCACAGGATATACAGCTCCGTGGAACATTATTACTATTGTTATAAAACGTTCCAAAGTACTGGGCTATAGCTGATGTTAGTATCCAGCTGTGACCCACAAGGACATGCTGAGGCCCTGTATAGACTAAAAAAAATTTACTTAAACTACTTTAAGAAGCTACCGACGCCTCAAAGAAAACTTTGAAAAAAATAATTGGGTACAATTCAGTTTTGTAACAGGGTGATCTGTTAGGAGAACCGCCACCCCATCTGTGTTTCTTTTTCCTGTTTTACTCTGTCCTTTTGTGCACTTACTTATTCCATCTTTTCTTTCCTTTATCTTTTTTGTCAGGGTGGCCAACCTGACAAAGCAAAACTGGTCTTTTCTCTTCTATTCTTTAGGTCTTTGTATCCGTTTACTTATTTGAAGTCCTTTATTAGCAGGTATCAAGGGTACTGTATCTTTAAGAGCCCTTAGAATACAGGCTTGTAAATAAGAGAACCTGAATAAAAAAAAAAAAAAAAAAAAAAAAAAAAAAAATAGAAAGGAAATCCTATACATGCCCTTACAGCGTTTAGCGCCCCCCCTTTAGCTCTTCTTTCCTGGAGCGTTTAGCTGGTGGTGGTGATATTAGTAAGCACCAGAAGATGAGCTATAAACCAAAGGAAACCACGTGTAGCGGTACATTTATTTTACAGAAAGAAAGAAAGCTCCTTCTGAGCTTAGCTAGTGGCTGGTGAAGTAACTAAGATGAGGAGCAGGAAGTTGCTATAAGAAAGCCCCTGCAATACCTCTGAGCAAGACTAAGTAACCGGAGACTGTCTACTCTGAGTCACTGTGTCACAAGGCGACATTCCTGTGTAAATGCAGTAAAGCATTGAAAATTTAAGTGGGAGTATACACTCTCGGGCAGAGCGAGAAGTAATCCCGTAGTGTCTTTGGAAGTGCGGAGTACAATGTTTGTAGGTGGAAAACAGCCCTGAAAGAGTGTAACAGAAGGTGTGTTATGGAAAAGGGCCGAATTAAATGTATGCCATCGGCTGACATTTCAGCCGTCGGGTCTGTGTCATTTAAACATGCTGAATTTATAATGCTTTTAGGTAACAGAATAATGTTTTTTGTTACCAAATTGAATGCCTGACTGTTTTCTGCTTCTTCTTGTATTTGGTGGCTGAAAATAAGTACCTTAAACACATCAGGATCTTGGTAGAAAGAAAAAACATGCACCGCAGAAATGTAGGCCTTCTCGGTTTACTTCCATAAAGCATAGATGCAGGGGGAACACTGATTCAACACACACACACACACAGGAAGAGTTACAGTAAATGCATTCCTTAAAGCTGTACTGTAACATTTCTTAAAGCTGTACTACACATAACACTTCTTTGGCGCACACACAGTGTTCTAGATTATAAATATTATTGTCTAGTGATCTAACCACAATGAAGAAAATAAAGTTTGCTAAACTGACAGAACAAGATCTTTCCTCTTCTTGTTCAGCTACAGTGACCTTTGTCCCTTTGAGTTACGATGGTAAAATAAGATAGTAACATTAACCAGAACTGCAAATTCTGGTCCTACTACAAGGCTGGCCAACCAGATGACGACAGGTTATATAGGAATCAGAAGACATGATGTCACATTTAGGGAAGGAGTTTAGTCCATAGTGAGACTATATAAAGCCCATTCTGAGAGGTTAAGGCTAGTAAGGTGGTTCAGTAGTTGTCTGACACAGAGCAAGGAGGAGGTGTACGTAAGTTTGCATACTGAAGAAATTGTATATACAGAAGAAAGACAGGAGTCTAAGGAGACTACATATCCTGCTAGGTGTGAAGGACTAACACCTTTATTTTTCTTTCTGTAAATATTCAGCCTTTTTTGGGGGATTTTTGTACTTAAATAAAATGATAAATGTATTTATATGCATTTTTATGCACTTTGATGGTGTCTGGTTGTCTCATTTAATCTCACGCTTCTACAAGCTTGCATTCCATATATATTTATATTTCTCTTCCCTGGTATTTATTACTGAGTAAAGTGCATGAATACAGTATCTTTATCCCTTAGAGTTCATCAACCTCTATAGTTTACTCCCAACTTAGTCATAATCCTGTTATGGCAACACAGTGAGTTGCCATGAGAGTAACTGTGATATCACAAGCAGTGCATTATGACCTCAGGTAGGGAGAAAGCAGCAGGAATAGATGATTTTGTTTTAATGCAGTTGGCCTCAGTAATAAATAATGGGGAGGAGGAATACAGAACTAACCTGAAATACAAACTGAACTGTGTCCAAATGTTATGGTTCGTTAAAGTTGTCCTGAAGGTGTCAGCTGCTCTTTAAGCATGGTGTTTAGATAATCCACACTGTGCTCCATCATCCTGCTGTTCTGCTCAAGTTGGCAGGCACCACTGTGGCACTGGCACAAAGAATTTTGGGTGCTGCAGTGCATTCTGGGATATTCTACCATAATCCGAATGGAAAACCACCTCATTAGCCAGCTCAAGGGATTTATGATATGTTATTGGGTACTCTTACGCTATGATAAAAGACACTCCTCTCATGAGGTTTGAGCAAACAGATCAATTCAGCTTTACATTTCAGTCCTCTCACCTGAACCTCAGGCACAGAGTCACTATAATATTACAAAAAGATACAGATACCACAGTTTGTACCTGTGGGCTTGTGGCATCAACAAGACCAATGGTTTCCCATTAAACCAAAACACCCCCCCCTCCCAAAAAAAGGAAGAAATTTGCATTTTTAAATCCAGCACTTGGGAGTCATTTTTCATGAAAAATTATCTGTACCACTTCATCATATGAACAACTCCACCTTGCACCAGCTTTTTATGCAAACCATTTTGTGCCAATTTTTGTATAAAACATGCTAATTTGCCCTCAATTTAGGGGGTAAACAGTATTGAAAATTCTCTCAAATGGAATTGGTCATTTTTGAAAGTGCAGACTCAATGGCCCTACATCAACAAGGTGCCAAGATGGCAGGGGTGCTACCATTGCATTTCCATTAAGCTCCACTTCCATTTAGTAACACAGTGACGAGAGAAAACGGGAAATTAAGACTCCCTTCACAGATGACTGCTAACCCAACACACATCCTGGCTGTGCAGATGCTCTATGCCAGCTCTGCTCCCACCACTCCAGTAATTGGATCCAGACCCCTGGTTGGCTTGGACTCGATGCTAGATTTCACCATCAGAGCACAACTAGAAAGGACATTCAGCAGTGTACTGTGACTAAGGCTCCCCAAACACCTCAGAGTAGGGCAGGGAATAGAGGATGTCTGAAGTAGGATGACCTCACCACATGGAAGATGACAAAAATCAGAACTCGCAATCCCAAGAACACTGGGACATGCTAAACAAGCATGCTTGTGAAAAACAGTTTAAGAGGATTGCCAATGTTATTAGCTGAGCCCTCCCTGAAATTCCAAATAAGCACAATTTCCACACTTTGAAAATGATAGTGATGACATCACAGTTGCTTTGCTCTGGGATATAGCCTTACGATTTGAAAGAACAAATTGTACATCTTAGTCACCCTTGGGTCAGCTGCCACGCTGACCCAAAACTTGCCTGAAACAAAATTCTATTTTCAGCTCCTGTCCTAACCTTCCATGAAGCCATGCATATTATCATACTTGAGTCAAACAAAAAGGCTTCTTAAGAACTTGCTGGTTTCTTTGCCTGTGGGGATGTGTGTCAAACAGCAGATTCACATACTGCATGCTCTTTGCCTTAGATCTCACTCTCGGCTTTATCATGCTTATCAAAAGGAAAATGATCAGGCACTGCTTAAATACTTGGGAGATTGTAAGGGCACAGAGAAGCTTAGTTGAATACCAATCATAATAACCTTTAACACATTTATCTGGATTGCCCCCCCCCCCACAAAAAAAACAGACCAAAAAGGAAAAAAAAAAAAAACTTACACCACTGAAAGAAGAATAAGCCTTTTGCATACTACAGTGTACCCTATAATGATGTAGTGACATGTCTCGACTGCAATAGTCTTCAAAGATTTTTTTATTATTATTATAGGACCTGGAAAGCAATGCTGAGCAATCCTCATATCCAAATAAAACACACACACACACACACACACACACACACACACACACACACCGTCATACTCCCCCTCCCCGAGCAGTCACTGACCAGCCTATACTCCAGTCACTGCTCCAGCTCCACCTCCAGCTGGCATATGCAGCTCTGCCTTAGAGAGGCGAACCCCCTACTGCCCCCACGCCAGACGAACCATTACCGCATCTTCAAGCCGTGGAGTGCAGCTATCAAGCTGCCACGGTCCAGGTTGCTCCATTTTCTGGTTTTCTGGCACCGGGGGTGTGAGCGTGCAATGACGTCCAGGCACGTACATACCATCTGCCATACCCCCATGTATCTGTGCCAACTCTAGCAGTGCCCCCGGTCGTAGTCACCAGGGGCCGTTGCAGAGTGATGGCTGCCTGGATGCCTCCCTGGGGATAGGAGAGCAGTCTATCAGACACTCAATCCTATCCTCCCCCACCGACCCCTGGTGGCCCGGGCTTGCATCCGAACCTGGGTCACCAGTGTGGCATCCAGCACCTCAGCCCTCAGTGCTACTGGGCCAGCACATCCAAAGGACTTGTAAAAAGAAATGCAAGCTGTACTTTGGGATATTTTTATGAATCACTGTTTTGCCTTCTGCCTGTGAGCTGTATCTCTATTTGGATGGCTGTAATTTGTGTTTCTTTGTCATCTGTGCACCCAAAACCATGTTGTTAACTTGACTGCATTTCTCCCAGGTCATTCCTGAAAATGGGCATTTTCTCTTAAGTGTATCTACCCAGTCGACAAAAACTAAAAAACAAACCAAACATATCCACATATTCCACACTTCTTATTTTACATACATGTATGTATGTATGTATGTGTGTGTGTGTGTTTTTTTTTTTTTTTTTTTTTTTTTAGTAGGTGTGGGGGGAAAAAAAAAATCACTGGTCCAAACATCTTAGTGGGAGTACCAGTTACCCCTTTTATTTCAAAGTACATTACTTGCAGTATCGGCTGATACCGCATGCTTTAGAGGTCTATTCTAAATGCATAAATTAAAACAATTTTATTTTACAGGAGAAATTGAGAAACCTAAGAATGGCTAGCACCAGTTAAAAAAAAAAAAAAAAATACCACTCCACCATTAAATAAAATGTATGAATGTCCCAGGACCATTATGTTGTTGATCCAAGTTAAGCTTCATACATACATACATACAGTACATGAACAGCAATTCTACTGGTTTGAAATGCAAAGTATCCATTACCATGCAATTAGCAAATGAATGTACATTTATACAATGGGGGACAGACAAAAATGTACAGATGAATGATTTACATGGCATTAGGACCTGGAGTGATGAGATATAGTTCATTATAGATCAAAGATCCCCTGCCCTGAACGTGAGACACTTATTCTGTGAAGAGCATCTTACATGCAGATGCCTGTGGAAGCAGGCACATTCAGGGAACAGTTTAAAAAAAAAATGTATTATTGATGCTCTTGATCAATAATATAATACCCCATAAGCTACTGTTCCTGTATTCAGTGAGTTTACTTGCTTCTCAGCTTGAGCCAGAACAATTCAGCTTTGCTTCCCCCGCTGTTCTGCTCCAGCCGAAGGCATGTGAAACCACTCTTACACAGCAACAAGTGGCTCTGGGGGATGTATTAACATATCACAAGAGGTGGGTAATCACCATTTATCATCACTTGAGGCTGGGCATAATGGAGTTCTTAACCAGTGGAAGAGCAGCTTGAACAATGGCTGATGACATCACAATGACCTCTGCTGCACTCAAAACAGAGCAATGAAATCGAACAGAAACAATTCATTATTCATTAGAAGAACTAATTTGAAGGCCTCACAATTTAAATACACAATATAAACTGGACACACAATGGCCTCACTCAGAGATTTATCATCACCTGTAAAGGGGGCAGGACTTTCATTATGGTCCACTCATGATGATAAATGGTGTATTCAGAGTCTGGCCATTGTGTAATCCAGATATATCACACACACACACACACACACACACACACACACACACACACACACACACCCACCCACCCCCGGGTTTGCAAATAGGTTTAGCAGAGACACCCTTCAAGGAACTCTTTGGATTCCACTCAGAAGCAGTTCCCATTTACCTATTCCTAGTGCCATCAAAACATAGAAGTGGTTTGCAAAAGACAGCATTTGCGCAAAATGAAATACACTGGGGATCTTTAAGAAACACATGTTATTTATTCTACTTATAACTTATCAGTAACAGTAAATCTTCAAGAAGCTCTCCACAGAGCTATAATACATTGTAAGCAAGCTGTCTGCATCAGGACCTCATGGGAATTTTTGCATGGCAGGGCCTTGCACATCAGTGGCACAAAGTATTGCCTGTGTAATCTGGGAAGGCCCCCATCAATTTCCTGCCATTGGTGAACAGCCTCCAAAACATCCACCAACAGCTGGTCTGAAACCATCCTTAAACATTTAGAGATGCTAGGAGAGAGTCTTCTGGTGCAGACCCTGCAACATTTTGGTTGCCCTCCTCTGGACAGCCTCAACCCTGTCTGTCTTTGCGGAGATGTGGTCTCCAGAACTGTACACAGTATTCCAGATGTGGTCTTACCAACTGTCTGTACAGAGGGCCAACAACTTCCTGTTTTCTACTGGCGATGCCTCTCCCTATACATCCCAGTATCCCCCCAGCCCTCCATGCTGCCTTCTCACATTGCTAGACCACCTTTAGGTCATCTGATATGACTACCCCAGGTCCCTTTCCATTTTTGTTGTTGTCAGTATCTCGCTCCTCATAGTGTACTCTTCCCCTGGGTTTTCGTTTCCCAGGTGCATTACTCTGCACTTCTTTGTGTTAAATCTATGCTGCCATACATCTGACCATTCCTCCAACCTTGCCAAGTTCCTCTTCATCCTTTCTACTACACTGTTGCAAAGAGATATACTTTCCCTTCCAGTCCCTCTGCAATGTCACTTATAAAGACATTAAAAAGGACTGGCCCCAGTACTGAACCCTGCGGTACCCCACTAGTAAACCCCCTTTCTTCACTGTGGACTCCATTTACTATTACCCATTGTGTCCTGTTGTCCAGCCAGTGTTTTACCCAGGCTACCACCCTGGGACCCACTCTCAGGCTGGCACATTTGTTTATTAATCTTTTGTGCAGGACTATGTCAAATGCCTTGCTTAAGTCTAGGTAGGCCATGTCCACAGCCCCTCCCTGGTCTACTACTTTGGTCACCCAGTCAAAGAACTCAGATTTGTCTGACACGACCTTCCTGCTGTGAATCCATGCTACCTTGGGTCCTGTGTCCCACTGGCCTCTAGGCAGTCAACAACTCTTTCCTTCAGAAGTGATTCCATCATTTTCCTACCACTGAGGTCAAACTGACAGGTCTGTAGTTTACTGCCTGTCTTGCTCCCACTTTTGTGAAGGAGAATCACATCCGCTCTCCTCCAGTCCTCAGGTACCACCCCATCCTCCCATGATTTATTAAAAAGGGTAGTCAGTGGTGTTACTAGTTCTTCCCTTAGTTCTTTTAGAATCCTGGGGTGAATCCCATCAGGCCCCATTGCTTTATCCACCTTCAGTTTTAAGAGTTCTTTCAGAACCCTTTCTTCCGTGAAAGGACCAATATCAACCCCCCTTATCCAAAGTGCTTCTACTAACTGGATTAGGCATCTCCCCCTGCGTTTCCATTGCGAATACTGATCAAAAGTATTCGTTCAGTATCCCAGCTTTTTTGCTGTTGCTCTCTGCCCAACCACCTTCCTCTTTATTCAGCCTCAGTATCCCTGCCTTAGTCTTTCTTTGCTCCCTAATCTACCTATAAAAAAGTTCTAGCCCCCTTTTTAACTGAGTTGGCTATCTTTTCCTCGTGCAACCCCCCCTACAAATGGGGGTTCCCGAAAAGTCTTCCTTGAGCTTGCCTAAATACTCATTGCCAGGCTGGTGTCCTGCATTTTAGCAGTTTAATTGTGACTGCCAGAGTGCCAGTATAACCTCTGTGCACTGTCTTTTTAAGAGCTGCCTGGATTGTTGTCATAAGTACTCTGAGAGGGAGCTCTGTTGAAAGATGTAACTATTTTATGAAAATCATTTAGAGTGATAATGATAATGTAGTTTGTCTAACCTGCCTTCTTTGCAGCAATGACTGTTTTGTTCATCTCCACTATCTTGGCCCGGGACTGTGAATTGGACCAATCAGATCTGATGGGACCTAAAATGGAGCCGGACTACAGGAGCTGTCTTGAATCAAAATCTGTAGGAATTGTAGTTTTGGGCTTTTGGTGCAGTTTTGCACCTGAAGGGGGAGCATTTGTTGTGACCGACAGACAGATCAGCCAACCAAACCTTTTGGCTTCTGGTGAAGCAGTTGAGTCAGATCTCTCTCTCTCTTGGGAGCTGAAGAAGCAACAGCTTGAGACAGTCAAGCAGCCATCCGAGTAGTTTCGTGCAGGAGAACGGTGGAAAGGCCAGAGTTGTGGCCTGCATGTCTGCCTGCTGCCCCTGAGAGGGACAGAAGAGAATTATTTTGGACTAAACCCAAGTTTGTGAGACCGAAGTAAGCCACTGATTTTTCTTCTACCAGGCTCATATCTGAAGACCACCGAAGATTTTGCTGAATGTGATCGGCCTGTCAGGATTTTCAGCTGCTTTTGAATCCCCGGTTTGTGAAGAGACTTTGCGATCATGACCGGAGAATGGTTTCCCTGGTACAGTAGAATTTCCTTACTTGTGAATGTGCTGTGTATTCAAAGTGGGTCATGATTTGGTTCCCCACTTTGTGAACAGTGTTCTGCTTGCTGGAAGCTTTATCCAGCCTAATCGGATGGAATCAGTGTTCATCTCCATTCGGCCTGGGCCACGCCATGCTGGCCCTGCTAGACTACCCCACTGCACAGAGAAAGCCACCGACGAGAGACCTGCCTGGGGCTCAGCCCCCTGCTCCATGCTTGAACAGGAATGACGCTTCGGCAAATTGTGTGGGCCCTATTTCTCCTGGCACTCCAGATTAACCACCTGCTGTGTCGATTTTCATCCACCCTGTGTCCAGTCTTGGGTATCGTTAGTAATCATTAGTTAGAGGTTTATTTTCTTAGAAGAAGCCAGAAGGGGAAGGAAGGAAACATTCAATTCAGTGCTTTAGAGTAACTGGTAATTGCTATTTTAAACTTAGATTGTGGGCGTTTAGTGACACTATACTTTCTTTGTTGTCTTTACTTATAATTGTTTTTCGGCTGTTGAAAATTTAAAACATAGTGGTGGTGTAATTCCAACCCCTCCCTCCCCTTCCCCCAACTCAATCATATGCCCTGATAAATCTGATTGACAGCAGCTAAACACAGGGAATAGTAAGGGGTGTGAAGTAGGAGGGGCATAAGGGAGAAGAAGCCCACCCTCAGCACAACAAGTGTTTTGACTCATTTATTTATTGGTTTCTTTTTCCTTTTTAAAAAAAAAAAAAAAAAAATATCTGAGGATTAGTGACAGATTTTTAGTACAGTAAATTAATAAAAAGAGAAGTAGGACAGCTTCAGTAGCAGACAAGTAGTGGAATTGCAATATAATGTGGGGAGTGGTGCAATGCAGTGGCTGTGGGGCAGCTACATTCAGGCAGACCTTCTGGACACTGAGGTGCTGCCCTATCTAAATGCATCTCTCTGGACTGCGGGATGAGGTAGGCAGACTCAGAGCAGAAGTAAACTGGGTCAGGAGTACCATCACCCCTATCCAGGGACCACCCAGTCCAATGCAGCTGCCTCAAAGGATGCCGAGAACGAGGTGCACTTGGATGACAGTGGGCTCAGGGAGGGTTAGAGCAGTCAGGCAGAGGCACATCCCAGATCCTATTCCACTCAAGAACTCATATGCCACACTGGCAAACGAGGACAACCAAATAGAGGTACCCAGAGAAGTGGAAGGAAAGGATGTGGAGGTTAGCCAAGGAGGTGACCTCAGCGGGGAAAGCAGTGGACCCCAGAGGAGGAGGAAGCGAATCCTGGTGGGGGACTCCATCGTAAGAGGGATCCAGCTAGGAACACAGGAGGGGGAGGACAGGGAGGTGAGGTGCCTACCAAGTGCTACGGCATGGAGGGATGGAAGGAAGATCCTGGGGATCACTGGGAAGGCAAGATGGGAGGGTGAGCTGGATGTCATTATCCACCTAGGTACTAATGACCTGGCAAATGGGGAGCCAAAGGAAGTTCAGGAAGAGTTTAAGAAACTGGGGAGGGGTCTCAAGCAAGTAGCTACTTCTGTCACTTTCTCAGAAGTACTACCTGTGAGAGGCAAGGAGAGCATAGAGTGCATGCACCAGGAACTTTAACTCATGGTTGAAGAACTGGTGCTGTGAGGAAGGGTTTGGATTCATTGGTGACTGGGGACCCATCTGGAGGGATGGAGGTTTGTTCAAGCCTGACGGCCTGCATCCATCCTGGAGAGAATCAAGCACTCAATGATAAGTTTAAATGCTACATTGACAAGCATTTAAACTAGCAAAGGGGTGGCAGGCCAGCAAGGAGGTACCTACTTGCTCACCCCACAGCTAGCAGTGGAACCAGTGAACCAGAGGAGTGGCTATCTCTGCAAAGCAGTGTGCAAAAGATGGAGATTAGTGCCCAAGAGGTGGATAAGCAGAAAAGGGGCAAAATTCAGCAGAAGGGCAGACAGCAAGGAGAACCAGGGATAAATGACAACCAAGGAAGGGGCTGGAGTAGAACAGTGAAGCAGTCTAGGGAGGTCAAATCATGGAAAGCCACGTGTGCAAATGCCAGAAGCCTTAGCAACAAGATGAAAGATCTGGAGGCTGTCATGCTACAGTCAGACCTGGACATTGTGGCCATCACTGAAACCTGGTGTAATGATAACCATGACTGGGAGACGGCCATACCTGGCTACAACATATTCAGAAGAGACAGAGCAGGCAGGAAGGGAGGAGGAGTGGCACTGTATATGAAAAATGACATAAGGGCCAGAGAGATCCAGGAGGAACAAAATGGGGGAGAGATACTGTGGGTTAAGCTGGAAAGGAAAATGGGGACAGCCATCCGCACAGGTGTGGTCTATAGACCACCAGCCCAGGAGGAAGAAACAGATAGGAGTTGATGCTAGCCATCCAAAGGATGGCAGACAAGGGTGAGGTAGTACTGGTTGGAGACTTCAATATTCCAGACGTGGACTGGAGCATCCCAGCAGCAGCATCAACTAGAGCAGATTTATCCTGGACTCCTTCAGGGTGCCTTCCTCAAGCAACTGGTCATGGAACCAACTCGGCAGAAGGCAATACTGGACCTTGTGCTCACAAACAGGGACAGTGTGATGGGGTAACAGTGGGGAGCACCTGGGTAACAGTGACCACTAGTCACTGTGTTTGAAATCACAGAAAGAGCAGAACCAAACCACACAAAACACGTATCCTGGATTTTAGGGGGCAGACTTTGGGAAAATGGGAGATACTTGAAAGAGGCATTAAGGGAATGGGACAGGAATCAGGGGTTGAGGAACAGTGGGCAGTATTTAAAATGGGGATTACAAGAACAACAGAATTATGCATTAAGCAGGTTAGCAAGAGGAAAAGGAAGAGGATACCATTATGGTTTTCCAAAGAGGTAGCAAAGAAAGTGAAAGCCAAAAGATTGCATTCAGGCAATACAAAAAGACACAGGCAGAAGGGGATAGGGAGAAGTACCAGGAGAAGCAAGGGAGGCAGGGAGGTCAGTAAGGAAGCCAAAGCTCAGACAGAAGAACACATTGCAAAATCAGTGGGTAGAGGGACAAAACCTTTACAGGTACATAAGTGAAAAAGAAAGGCAAAGGAGGGATAGTGAGACTGAAGGGGTAGGATGGGAGCCGTGGAGGATGACAACAGTAAAGCTGACATATTGAACAGGTATTTCTGCTCAGTCTTTACTGAGGAAGAGGGGTAATGGGTCTGAAGGAGTACAAGGGTGAGAATGGTGCAGAAATGGACACAAGTCCCTTTTACACGAAAGGGTCCTGAAGGAACTGGAAGTAATAAGAGTTGATAAAGCAATGGGGCCAGACGGATGCACCCCAGGGTCCTTAAAGAACTAAGAGAGGTGGTGGCTGAACCTCTGGCTATCCTGTTTAGCCGATCACTGGAAACAGGGAGGTACTCAAAGACTGGAGGACAGCAGATGTAGTCCCCTTATACAAAAGTGGGAACAAAGAGGAAGGAGGAACTACAGACCAGTCAGCCTCACCTCGGTAGTGGGGAAGATCATGGAAGCACTACTGAAGGAGAGATTGGTGGAACATCTGGTTGTCAATGGACTACAGGACCCAAGGCAGCATGGTTTCACCAGGGGAGGTCATGTCAGACCAACCTCGTTGATATTTTGACTGGGTGACTAGGGAGGTGGATCAGGGAGGGCAGTGGACATGGCCTATCTGGACTTCAGCAAGGCCTTTGACACTGTGCCACATAGAAGACTATTACACAAACTGGGGAATATGGGTGAGGACAGTAGTGTGGTGGGTAGGTAACTGGCTGGTTGGCAGGACACAGAGGGTGGTAAAATGGCTGTCACCCACAGAGGGAAGAGGGACCATGGGGTACCACAGGGATCAAAGCTGGACCGGTCCTATTCAACATTTTCATCAGTGACATTGCGCAGGATCTAGAAGGCAGAATTTCACTGTTCGCTGATGACACAAAGCTCTGTAACAGAGTAGACACACCAGAGGGTGTAGACAGAATGAGAAGCGACCTGCAGAAACTTGAAGAATGGTCAAGGGTTTGGCAGTTGAAATTCAATGCAAAGAAGTGCAAGATAATGCATATGGGCACAAAACCCTGGCACAATATATCAGTTGGGGGTGAGGATATAGCATGCACCAAGCAGGAAAGGGATCTTGGGGTTGTCATCTTTGATGACCTCAAGGTAGGAAACAGTGTGACAAGGCAGCAGGTAAAGCAAATAGGATGCTGGGATGTATAGGCAGGGGCATCACCAGCAGGAAAAGGGAGGTCATAATTCCGCTATACAAGACACTAGTGAGGCCCCACCTGGAGCACAGTGTACAGTTCTGGAGACCATACCTACGTAAGGACATAGACAGGGTAGAGAAGGTTCAGAGGAGGGCAACAAAGATGGTGCATGGATTGCATCACAAGTCCTATGAAGACAGGTTGAAGGAACTGAACATGTACTCCTGGAGGAGAGGAGGAGAGAGGGATATGATAGAGACATACAAGTATTCATAGGGAGGAACAGGCAGGAAAACACTATTTTTTAACAAAAGATGTTCCAGGCCTAGAGGGCATGGGATGAAGTTGAGGGAGGACGATTCAGAGGAAACATGAGAAGAATTTCTTCACAGAACGGGTGGTGGACAAGTGGAACACCCTGCAGAGGAAGTGGTGGGGGCTGAAACAATCACGGGATTTAAGAATGCATGGGATAGACATAAAGGAATTCTAGAGGTCAGGCGTAAGGGGCAACAGACTTCTAGGAAAACAAACTGAACTTACAAGCTCAAATGGGCAGACTGGGTGGGCCATAGGCCCTTATCTGCCAACACTGTCTATGTATCTATGTATCATCAGTGTAGCTCCCTGCAACAACAGTCTAATCTAAAAGTGTGTCATCCGATTGTCTTCTTGTTTTCTTTTCACAGACTGAGCCCTCCAGCTCTGGATTACAAATAGCGTGTGTTGTGCATGTTGTTTTCTTCCATCACAGGGCCCCAAACAGCTGCAACATTCCTGGCTAGCCCACCATTCTCCATCTGGGTACCCGGAGTGTGTGACTGTTTATGGACCCTGAAAAGCAGGCATAACTGTTGGATTGATACAGCCTTTATGCAAATTAACCCGATTATGCCCCTTCCTTGTTCAAGTCCCTTAAATAAATCAAATCTAACACTTTTTTGCATTTACCCAACTGTGGTTCCAGTTTGTGCAAAAGTACTGTACTGCTGTTATCTGCTGTGCATAACCTTGTTTTACAGGGGGTCCCCAGGGCAGAGCCAGAGGAAAGCCCTGGCGGTAAGTGTAAACAATGTGGGTACTGGTGTGGTGCATCATGGGTATTGTGAAAGTGATTACTGTGTATTGTTCCGGCCACTACTAAGGACAGTGGGGGGTTACAGTGTCCCGGAGGGCTGTACCCAGGTTAGCTTGACCATTACCAACCTTGACCTCTGGGTGGAGGCACCCATTTCAGAACTCAGGCCCCTTAACCTGCTACTAGCTAAGCAGGCAGGGGTAGTAGCCCTTGGGATAGTACCACTTGGAGTTACACTCAGTTTGGGCCTTTGCTATTCTGACTGCCTTCCCCACTTCCTTCTGCTTTAACTGGTACAGTTCTCTGTCCTGCTCCTTCTGTTTCCTTATACTTCCTGAATGCTGTATTTTTCTCCCTTACCTTCCCTGCCACTTCTTTTGAGTACCAGTGGTTTTTTTTTTCCCCCTTTCATTTTGATTTATTTGCTTCACACACAGGCTTGTTACCTCTGTGATGGCGGTTTTGATGTTTCCCCATTGTTGCTCCACCCCACCTTCTTGCCTGTTTGCTAGTGCTTTTCTGAGGCACTCTCCCATTTTTAAAAAAATCAGCCCACCTGAAGTCCAATACCTTCACTTTTGTATTGCTTGACTCTACAGCAAAGTTTATCGTGAACCACACTGTTTGGTGGTCACTTGTTCCCAGATGGCTACCCACTTCAAGATCGGAGATCCTCTCTCCATCCCCATTTCAGAGTACCAGGTCTAAGATTGTTCCCTCCCGAGTGGGTTCCAAAGCTAGCTGTCTGAGGTATGCCCCCTGTATGGCAACGAGAATGGCCCTGCTCTTGGATGTGGCTGCAGCAAAGGTGCTCCAGTTAACCTATGCAGTACAGAAACAACTACAACTCTGACCCTCCACCCCGGGGAGTGCCTTCCTTCCTTTCAGACACCTATTTCACAGAGGTTAAGTAACTGCTCTACTCACAAATGACTGCAAATATCCCCCAGCTACAGTTCCTCCCTGGCAAATTAAAGTTGAACTATGAAAAGTTAACCCCAAACACAGAATCAATACTAGTTACTAACACAGGTCCAAAAAGTAATAATTCAATTCAGTGTAGTCTAGAAAATAACCTCCTTGATTTAAGGGAGCTGTGGCTGCTTTCTCTCTCTCACCCAAGATCAATAAATGATCTGTCTACAATTCAAACTACATAACTACTAGCTCAGAGTGTGTCTGCAGGCAAGTTACACAAAGGTACCCCTTTGACAGTTAACTCTTACAAAACCATCTGCAGTAAACTGCTGTGCGCCCTTTGACTGTAGGAGAGGCTACCACTTCCATTACAAGCCTACACCTCAGTTATATAGTACAGTCTAAACACCCAAAAAAAAAAAAAAAAAAAATTATATAACATATATACACACACACACACACACACACACACACACACACACACACACACACACACACTTTGCAGGGGTAGAAATAAGGTTTTGCCAATGGGGAGCCAAGAATAGCTCCTGGTCATCGGCATGTTTTGGTCAACCAGGAGCTGTTCAGGCCAACCAGGAGCTACTGCTAAAAAACGAAGGAAAATTAAAATCATATGAGAAAACAGCAATTATTTATGTTTTTTTGTTTTTGTTTTGGCAGGGATAAACAGCTAAGACTAGTACTAAGCAGAGCAACAGTAGTACTAGGAAGAGAGAAGAGAAACCAGAAGACCAATTTCTGGCCAGGAAGACAGGCAGAGAGCGGAATATGTAGAAAAAGGCAAGCGTCCGAACAAAGAACAGCTGCTCAGAAATGCTGCCTGGAAGATTATGAACTTTTTAAGAAGAGAGACAGACAGACTCATTCATTAAATAAAGAAGATTCCAACGGTGTGACTGTTTTCTTTTTTTGTTTTGCATATTGTATTTTATACATTTTGTGTGCATGCCATGGTGGTGGTAAGCCAAATAGTTTAAAACACTTAATAGCAAATATCACAGGCAGCAACAATTCCCCACACATTATTAGTCTTCATCTGAATTTTGTTCCAAATGCTGATGGAGGTCCTCCTCATTCTCACTGGATGTGATCTTCCTCCAGTACTGCTACTTTGCTTTGGCCTGCTGTTGAAGACCTGTGAGGTTTTGCTCCCAAATTTTTCTTTTTTCTTTTTTTTTTGACTACACACAAACCACTCTTTTACTGATTGTGTACTGCAAAAAAATCTTGTGGTTCTGGGCCCTCCGTGGAGATTAAAAGCAAGTCAGCTATGGTGCTGGTCTTCAGGTCATCCAGTCCCAAAAAAATATTTTCATAGCTGAAAATGCCCCTTCTAGCACGGCATTAGATATGGGATACACAGTTTCTATAGCTATGACATGAAGAATGTTGAAGTATTGAGATTTTCTCTGTAAGATTACATGCTATACTTCAAGAAATGAGAGCTGCTTGTGATACTTGGAAATATCCTGTGTCAGTTTCTATTCTGCCATTGCAATATGCACATCACATCCATTCTGCAGCAAGACAGGAGAGAAGAGGCTAATAAGAAATTGGATCTCCTCATTTCCAAATTCCAAAAGCACGTGATCACTGTCAGACCAGTTTGCAGGGTCAATGACAGTGCCATTCTTTAACAATGGGTCTTCAGCGACACCCAAGAAGCACTGATTGAGACAGTTCATTACACTGTTTATAAATCACTTCACGTTCTTTTGCAAAAGCTGAAAGAGCATCACTTATTCCCCTTGGAGTTCAATTTCTTTAAACACTGCTGCCCCTTCCTCATTAATAACCACTTCTCTCCTGAACTTGGCGAGTGAGGTTCCATCCTCTGCTGTTAGATTTTCTATTTTCGAGAGTACTATACGGACAGTGTCCATTATGATTGGAAGGGATACATGGGCATCTTGGAATGCACCGGAGACAGCTGACAGCCCCTCCCTGGTCTATTACTTTGGTCACCCAGTCAAAGAAATCTATTAGGTTCGTCTGACATGACCTTCCCGCTGTGAATCCATGTTGCCTTGGGTCCTGTGCCCCACTGGCCTCTAGGTACTCAACAATTCTTTCCTTCAGAAGTGATTCCATCATTTTCCCTACCACTGAGGACAAACTAACTGGTCTGTAGTTTCCTGCCTCTGCCCTGCTCCCACTTTTGTGAAAAGGAATCACACCGCCCTCCTCCAGTCCTCAAGCACCACCCCATCCTCCCATGATTTGCTAAAGAGAGTAGGTCAACGGTGTCATTAGTTCTATCCTTAGTTCTTTTAGAATTCTTGGGTGAATCCCATCACAATCCCATTGCTTTGTCCACCTTCAAATTTTACTAGTTCTTTCAGAACCCTTTCTTCTGTAAACGGACTGGTATTGATCCCAGTCTCCAGAGTGTTTCTCTTGTCTGGTTTAGGTACTGCCCCCTCCTCTTCCTTTGTGAATACTGAGCAGAAATATTCATTCAGTATCCCTGCTTTTTCTGTCACCCTCTGCCCACATTCCCTCCCCTTTATTAAGCCTCAGTATCCCTCCCTTGGTCTTTCTTCACTCCCTAATGTACATATAAAAGGTCTTACCCCCCTTCTTAACAGAGTTGGCTATCCTTTCCTTGGTTTGGGCCTTTGCTATTCTGACTGCCTTCCCTGCCTCTTTCTGCTTTAACTGATAAAGTTCTCCGTGCTGCTCCTTCTGTGTTTCCTTACATTTCCTGAATGCTATCCTTTTCTCCTTAACCTTCCCTGCCACCTCTTTTGAGAACCATGGTGTTTTTTTTCCTTCGTTGTGTTTTGATTTGCTTCACACAAAGGCTTGTTGCCTCTGTGATGGCTGTTTTTGATTATTCCCCATTGTTCCTCCACCCCTTCTTCTTGCTTGTTTGCTAGTGCTTTTCTGAGGTACTCATTTTCCCCCAAAGTCAGCCCTCCTGAAGTCCAATACTCTTGCTTCTGTATGGCTCGACTATGGCTGTGTTTATCGTGAACCACACTGTTTGGTGGTTGGTTGTTCCCAGATGGCTACCCACTTCTAAATCAGATTCGCTCTCTGTCCCCATTTGAGAGTACCAGGTCTAAGATTACTCCCTCCTGAGTGGGTTCCAATACTAACGATGTGAGGCATGCCCCTTGTAGGGCATCAAGAATAAGCCTGCTCTTGGATGTGCCTGCAGCAGAGGTGCTCCAGTTAACATCTGGCATATTCAGGTCCCCCATCAACAAGATCTCCCCTTTTCCTGCCATTCTAAGGATGCCTTCTATCATTTCCTTGTCCATTCCCTCCCCCTGAGATGGGGGTCTGTATACAACCCCTATGCAGATTGTTGTGCCATTTCCTGTTTCCAGGGTGACCCAGAGTGACTCATCTGCTCCCCCTTTACTCTTTAGTTCTGTTGCTTTGATCCCTTCCCTTACATAGAGAGCTACTCCTCCTCCTCCTCTTTTACCCTCCCTGTCCCTCCTGTAGATTGTGTATCCTGGTATGTTGACATCCCAGTCATGGTTCTCTGCGTACCATGTTTCTGTGACTGCCACAATATCCAGGCATCTCTTCCATCAAGGCCACTAGTTCAGGGAGCTTGTTACACAGACTATGGGCACTGGTACTCATCACCCTCCAATTTTTGATGGCCTTACCCCTTTTAGCCCCAGCCTGTCCTTACTGCCTTTGCCTTTTTTTTTTTTTTTTTTGCATTTACCTCTGCCCTGTTCCCTAATGACTTCTCTACGTTGGTGTTTACCTCACTAATTACTGTGTTTTGTGGGGGGCAGGCTGGGACTTCCCTGCTCCTTTTCAGTGACTCCCCCCCGTGGCTAGTTTAAATGCTTGCTAATGAAGCAATTAAACCTATCACCTAGGATCCTGGTCTCCCCCTCCCGGACAGATGCAGACCACGTGCCAGTATGGACCTGCATCCCTTCAGGTGGCTTCCAGTCCCAAATGAAGCCAAAACCCTGAACTCCACACCAGTTTTTCAACCATTCATTGAATTCCATGGTGTGGAGTACCCTAGCATCACCCTTGCCATAGATAGGCAGCACCTCCGAGAAGGTTACCGTATGCGCTACTTGTCTAAGGCCCCTCTCCAACTCTACAAACTCCTCTTGCACTGCTCTGATCCCATTCCTAGCCAGGTCATTTGTCCCTAGGTGGACAATGACATCCAGCTCCCTCCTTCATGCCATGATCCTGAGGATTTGCTTCCTGTTCCTCCAAGCTATGGTGCCAGACAGGCACCTTACCTCCCTCTCCCCTTCCTCGTCCACTTCTACCCCCCAGTGATTGAGTCCCCCATCAGAAGTGGTTTCCTTCCCCTGTGGGGTCCAGTGCTAGCCTCCTGTGGGTCTCCTTTGTGGAGGTTCCCAGCACCTTCCTTGGTCTCCACTGCAGGTGCCTCGATAGAGGAACCACTATCCACCAGAACAGCATATGAACTGTGGAGAGGTACAGCTGGAGGGATGCACCTCTGTTCTACCACCCTCTCCCTCCCTGAGCCCAGCCAATCCTCTTTCCTGGCAACTTCTTAGGTAGCAGCAGTGGCCCTGGTGGTCCCTGGGTGGGGGAGGTGGTTTCACGAATCCTAGCCAGGTCAGCCTGGAGACGGGCATCCTGCTCCCTCAGACCAGAGAGGTGCCTGCAAATAGGGCAGCATCGCAACCTCCAGAATGTCTTTTCCTTATTTATGGTAGCAGCCGTAGCAGTACTACCTGGTGGTGTTATGGTCAAAGATGTCAAAGAGGAGGAGGATGGTTGTTCTGTTGTATCAGGCTGCTTACGTTTTTGTAAAGCACTAAACCCAAAACTTAGAAGTGACACGATGACCACTACAGGAAGGAGATGGGCCTACTAGATGTCTTGTAATTAAAAATTATTTTATTGCAGTACGAACAGCTGAAAGGGATGAACTGATTGATGTTAGTTTCAGGTCATGGTTAGGATAGTAAAATAAAAAAAAAAAAAAAAAACCTTTTTTTTTTTTTTTTTAAATACAGCAAAGGGCAGCAAGGATAGCACCAGGCTAAGGAACTTCAGTGCTCACAGGGTCCAAGTAATGTCAAGGGATGTCCAGAGCAGACAAAACTTTGTCAAATTTTTTTTTTTTTTTTATAAATACGTGGAATTACAAGAACAGTCAGGAATCAGTTCACAAGGCTAAGGGCCCCCCTAAAACAAGTGTCCAATGAACAAGAAAATCAGAAGGCTAAGGAACTTTGTAATAAGTCATGCTAATGCTCACAGGTCCTGGGACCAGTCAGCCAAGCTAGATATTTTTTAAATCAAGATACCACAGTTAACATAAGCAGAGTATAAGGCTAAACAACCTTGTAATGTATTCGTGCTAATGTTCAGGGGGTCCTGGGACCACCAGTCAAGCCTAAATAGAGATAGATATATATATATATAGAGATTATATATATATATATATACATATACATATACATATACATATACATATACATATACATATACATATACATATACACATACATATACACATATATACATACATACACACACATACACATATATACACATATATATATATATATATACACATACATATATACACATATACATACATATACATATATACATATACATATATATACATATATATATATATATATATATATACACACACACACACACACATATATATATTCTAATTTTTTTTTAATTTAACCAAGGCACAACAGTTAAGCAGACCATAAAGCTAAAAAAAAAAGGGTTGTAATTAGTCATGCTGATGCTCACAGGTCCTGGGATCAGTTAGCCAAGCGTGGTTATTTAAATTTTTTTTATATTTTTTTTTTTCTCTCAACGTAGTCGTCATCATCATCGTCATCATACAACAGGTGGGTAAGAAGACCAAGGCTAAGGCACCTCCTTGTAATGCAAGACTTTTTTTTTTTTTTTAATGTAAAGTATAGGATATCAAGGCTAGGTCCCTTTGTTCACATGAGGATCCTTGGAGGTCAAGGCAAATTAACTGTTATTTAATTAAACACAGAGGTTAATCAAAAGTAAAGTACGGGATGATTCTTGTCTCCCCAATATGCAAAAGCCTGATCAGGGCTGCTAAGGTTAGCACTTGATGTGTGCCTTTCTTAACAACAGTAATAAATCAACTGGCGATATGTTTCAAATTTGCTTTATCCCCTCCACCACAACAATTCACTTCAGATTTGCTTCCCCAAAAAATAAAGACAAATGACAAATTCAAAACCTCACTGGAAACAGCTTGTCAGAATTAACTAGCACAATATGTGCCTTTTAAATACTGGGTATGACTAATAAAATATAGCACAAGGGAAGGCTAGGTCTCCTTTTCAAGTTCACAGGACCACTGGTTAACAGAAAATATAGTAAGGGATTCTCATCTCCCCAATGTGCACAACAAAAGCCTGTTCAGGGCTCGTAAGGTTAGCACTGTGCTGTGCCCCTTTCTAAACTACAGCAAATAAATCAAACTGCAACATTGTTCTCAGGCTAACAGAAGTCTGCTCTCTTCCCTTCCACAGAGCAATTCATTTCAGATTTGCGTAACAAAAAATTGGAGAGACAAATTCAATCTCTCTCTCTCTCTCTCTCTCTGGTAAAGGCTGGTCGAAATTAGCCGTACTCTGTATGCCTTTATGTTTTTGTATCAAATTTCAGTTTTTTCACAAAGATTTCTCAGGTACTGCAAGTAAAAACTATTCTCTCCAATCTTTTAGTCTCAACTGTCACAAGGCAAGTTCTCTTTCAGTATTAGCCACACATGTCCAACCCTCAAATCACACGGACTGGCTAAAAGATAGTAAGCGACTTACAGATGCACCTATTGTCTGTCACACACGATCTTTAGTCAGTTGAATTGCCGCCTGATCGGCATGCAGTCATGTGATTACAGTTAATTCCCTCAGCTCTTGAGCACACCGCAGACGCCACTCAAGGTTATCTGGGAAGGTCTCAAATGGCAAGTTCTCCACGCCCACTCTCAGAAAGTACTACAGCACATGACAACATTCCCAATCAGAATGGTGAGTCAGGTGACAGAGTTCCCCATAGATTTTGTTAGGTAGCTCATGAAACAAATCTGTTTGATATGCACTGCAAAGCTAACTTGTCATTGACCAGATTCAACAGTCCTATCAGCAGGGGAACGAGATTTGCATTCTTCATTAAAGAACCAACATCTTGTTGATCCTTTCATTTTTCCCCCTCCCGCTACCTTGTTATGTTGTTATTATGTTCTTGCAGCAATGAGCACTGAAGCTGAAACTAGAGCACAAGATACTTTACTGAAATGAATACAAATCTCATCCGCTACTGAGGATCCCAGTCGGATCCCATTGCATGCAGTCAGTCTTTAACTGTGTAAGTGATTTCTGAGACTGTCACTCCATTTTTGCAGTGCACATCGCTGCATCCCCCCCCCCCCAGCACACACACACCAGGAATATTAGCAAACACATCTTGGCACATAATGCAGTCCTAAATGAATTCACCCTCGCTCCTTCACTGGATTAACTATTCCATTGCTCCAGCTTTAGCATGCTTACAGACTCTGGGGACAAGAAGACAAAAACAATTTACTTACCTATAGTAATCTTGTTTCTTCCAAAGGGATCCACTAATATTATTACTCTCGCAGTGCTCCCTTAAGCCAGCACTACCCCAGAGAGAACAGAATGCTGCGCTAATCATGGAATGTTTAGCTCATTCATCTATTTTCAAACTGCCCAGTGTCAACTGCCTACATTCTACCTCAGATTTCTTAGAAGTCTGTAAAGAGGCCATAACAACATGTGAATCACAATTTAAATAAGTATATAGAGAATAATGCATATGTAGGGGTTGATATGCAGTTTTTTTTTTTTTTTTTTTATTATTAACACACACCCAAGGTGTGTGATATTAGAGAAACCTCGAGAGCGAAGCTCAAGAGGCTTCATTAGTAACACACAACAAGGGTGTGTATAAAAAATTGCTCATCAATCCCCCACAAATGTTTAATTTTTTTTTAATAACTGGTGCATGTTACTTGGCGGCTTCAGAAGGTGAGAGTCAAGCGTGAACGAGTGTTGCTATAGCAACACTCGTTCACGCTTGAATCTAGCCTACTGAAGCCACCGGGTAACTCGCTCTCTGTCTATACTCAACAGCTTTTGTCTTAAAACTGAAAACAAATGAGCTCTGCACCAACAGGTTAGATTTTTTTTCATACAAACCACTTCTCTTTTTGTTTATTTAGCGAACACTGCTTATTTGAAAGGTACCTCAAATCAGGCTTCTTAGCACAAGACTGTAAAAGTTGTATCAACCCGCAGGTTGATACGAGTTTTTTTGTATCAACCCGCGGGTTGATATGACTTTTAACAGCTCTCGAAAACGGGCTGATAACGGGGGTTACCAATTATTATAGAAAAATAATACCCAACTGAGTAAATAACATTAACCAAAGGACAACTATAAACAAATTTCTTTTTTTTCTGAAGTCAGATATGCCTTTAGAAAAGAACCTACAAGTTAATACATTACTAGAATGTGCCAGCAGGTGGCATGCCACTCCAACTACACATCTTATCAGCTGTGGAGAGGATTTTTCTTGTTACTGATTCAGAAAAGGGAGGCAAGGGCAGGGAGTAATAATATTAGTGGATCCCTTTGGAAGAAACAAGATTACTACAGTTGAATTTTTTCTTCTAACCTCAGGAATCCACTAATATTACTACTCTTGCAGACTATGCAGCAGTGCCTCAAGGAGGTGGGCCAGAATTTATTTATGAAGAAGAAGACGACTTTGCAAGACTGCTGTGCCAAATCTGGCATCACTCCTGGACTGGGCGTCCAGGCTATAATGCTTAGTGAAGGTGTGGACTGACCTCTAGGTAGCCGCTTTACATATTTCCATTAGAGATACACCTCACGCAGCTGCAATAGTGGAAGCTGTGCCCCAAGACCGAAGGGAGGAACCTTGCCTGTCTGAGTAGCAAAACTGAATACACTGGACTATCCATTGAGAGATCCTCTTTGAAGCAGGAGTACCTTTATCTACTTCCCCATAGATGAGGAACAGTTGTCTGTCTTGCCTATGATCTTTTGTACGAGTCATGTAATAACTCAGTGCTCTTTTTACATCCAAGTTGTGCAATCTACACTCACCTGAGCTAGCGTGTTCAGTAAAGAAAACTGGCAATGTTATAGATTGATTCAAATGGAAGTCAGAAACCACCTTGGGGAGTACCTTCCCATTAGTTCTCAACACTACCTCGTCCCTGTGGAAAGAAATACAGCCTTTTCCACACAAGAGGGCCTGTAGCTCGCTTATCCTTCTGGAAGAAGTTATTGCTACCAAAAAAAATACCTTCCAGGTAAGAAATTTAAGTTCTGCAGATGCCATAGGCTCAAAGGACAGAAGCATAAGCTGGGCAATGCAAATATTAAGGTCCCATGCTGGCACTGGTTCCCTGTGATGGGGAAACAAATGAGAGCCCTTTATAGAATCTTTTGAATATAGGGTTTGATGCCGGGGGGTATCCTTTCTAGCATGGGAGCAGACTACATGGGTGCTGGGGTGCTCAAGCACCCACAAAGTTGATTTAAGCACCCTCAATTTTTTTACGGGCTGCCTACAAAAAAGGATTATTAAGGGCCCCAGTCATAGGGAAAATACTATCTGCTGGCAGTGAGCACCCACAAAAGTTGGCATTCCTGCTTTCTAGCTTACAGGTATGCAGAAACTGAAGCCAGGTGCACCTTCAGAGTGGTGTGCTGAAACCCCAGGGAGTGCAAGTGAGACAAATAATCAAGAAGGGTTGGGATCCTGGGCTGGGACTATACCCTTGTCACTGTACCAAATAGAAAATCTTCCATTTTGAGGCATAGGTTTTCTTGGTGTAAGGCTTCCTGTAACCCTTAAGGACTTCTAAAACAGCTTCAGAGAATTGGCAATCTGCATATTCGAAGTCCTCAAGAGCCAGGCCTTGAGCTTGAGAGACCTGAGACTGGGGTACACTACCCTACCGAAAGGAAGTCAGTAGATTGTACCTCTGAGGGAGGAGAATCTGTTTGCTCAGACATTGAGAATAGCAGGGAGTACCAAGGCTGTCTTGCCCAATCCGGGGCTACAAAAATCAAAGCTGGTTGTGACCCAAGCATGATGAGCACCCTGAGTATCAGAGGAAAAGGTGGAAAGGCACAGAGGTACCTGCCTGTCCAGTCCAGAATCAGGGCATCCATTGGAACTGTCCCCTTCACTGGGGCCCTGCAGTAATAAAGAGGTAAGTGGTAATTTTGGTGGGATGCAAAAAGGTCGATTTCTGAGGTCCCCACCTCCTGAATAGAGCATTCACCACTTGCTTGTTCAATGCCCATTCGTGATGGGCCTGGCTTATCCTGCTCAAGGCATCAGCCAAGGTGTTGTCCTTGCCTGGCAGGTGAACTGACTGTAGAGAGGCATTTAGAGAGTAAGCGTGGCTCCATATCTTCATTGCCTCTGTACACAGAGGAGTGGACCTTGTCCCTCCTTGTTTGTTGATGTAATACATTGTTGTGGTATTGTCTGTTCTGACTTGTATCACCTTTCCTTGTATGAGAAAGAAACCCTGAAGGGCCAGATAAACAGCTCTTCACTCCAGCAGGTTTATGTGCAAGAGTGAGTCTGGACTCTCCCAAGTACCATGGATAGTTTCATCCCCTCAGTAAGCACCCTAACCAAGCAGAGAAGCAACAGTTGTGAGAACCAGAGAGGGAGGGAGGGAGGCTCCTGCAGAAATGGAACCCCTTCCCTTAAATTTTCAGGTTCCCTCCACCATTGGAGGTCCTGTAGTAATGTTTGTGTGACTAATACTAACTTTGAGAGGGGGTCCCGCCTTTGGCACCAGTGTGCTCTGAGGTGGAACTGAATATCTCTCATCTAAAACCTGGCACCTATGACTGTGTTGTTGCTGCAGTCATGTGCCCAAACAGTTGAAGAAACTGTTTTGCTGGCTTTGGCCTGCCCAGGGCAAATAAGCCTGCCAGAAGCTGAATGCTTTCTGCTCTCTCCTGAGGGAGAAAAGCTCTTCCCACTACTGTATTCAGTTCTGCACCTATGAAGTGCAGAACCTGCACAGGGGTCAGGACTGACTTTTTGGTATTAAGAAGGAATCCCAGGGAGAGCAGCATATCCTGGGTTACCTGAAGGTGATCCGACAGCTGTTGGTGGGATTTCCCTATGTAACCCCCCTACAAATGGGGGTTCCCGAAAAGTCTTCCTTGAGCTTGCTTAAATGCTCACTGCCAGGCTGGTGTCCTGCATTTTAGCAGTTTAAATGTATTGCCAGAGAGTGCCTGTATAGCCTCTGTGTACTGTCTCTTTAAGAGCTGCCTGGATTGCAGTCATAAGTAATCTGAGAGGGAGCTCTGCTAGAAGATCTACTTGTTTGCTGATCATTTGTTACAGTAGTAACAATACTGCAGTTTTGTTGTAACCTGCCTTCTTTGCAGCATGGACAGTTCTGTTTGTTTCCATCATCTTGGTCCTGGACTGTCAGAACGGGTCAATCAGTACATTTGGGACTCTAAAATGGAGCCTGCCTACAGGGGCTTAGTGGGGCCAAAACTTGTAGGAATTGTAGTTTTGGGCTTTTGGCGCGTAAAATAACCTGGAGAGGGAGCCCTTGTTGTGACTGACAGATCAGCCAACCGTACATTTTGGATCTTGGGGGAAGTCCCACACTGCTTGCAGTTTGTTAGCTCTAAGTTGGGAAGTGAAGAAGTAACAGCTCGAGATAGTTCGAGCAGCAATCCATAGTGGATTCGCGTGGGAGAACTGTGGAAGGGCCAGAGTTTGGCCTGCATGCCTGCCTGCTGTTCCTGAGAGGGGACTTGTGCTTTTTTCGGACTGAATCTGAATTTGGAGAGCAAATTAAGCCACTGAATTGTGAAAAGGCTTTAAACTGAAGACCAAAGATTTGCTGAATGCGATCAGCCTGCCAGGACTTCCAATACCTTTGAACTTCCGGATTGTGCAGAGACTGTAATTGCTACCAGAGAGCCATTTGCCTGGTACAGTGGAATTTCCTTACATGTGAATGTGCTGAGTGCTTATAGTGGGTCATGATTTGGTTCCCCACTGTGTGTCTGAACTGTGTTTTGCTTGCTGGAGGCTGTATCCAGCTCCATGGACTGAATCCGTATCCATTTCCATTTGCCTGGGCCCTGCTACACTGGCCCAGCTAGAATATCTACTACCCAGAGAAAGTCATCGATGAGAGACCAGCCTGGGGATCAGCCCCCTACTCAACGCCTTGAACAGGAATGACACCTCGGTGATTCGTGTGGGCCCTGCTTCTCCAGACACTCCTGCTCAACAGCCTGCAGTCTCAATTTTGTCCTGCCTGTGTGCAGTATTGGGTATCATGAGTAAAACAGCAGGGTAGCTCCCTGCAACAACAGCTAAATCTAAAAGTGTTGCCTTCTGATTGTCTTGTTGCCTTGTCTTTCATGAACTGAGCCCTCCACCTCCAGATTACAAATAGTGTGTGTTGTGCATGTTGCTTTCTTCCATCACAAAGCCCCAACCAGCTGCAACGTTCCTGGCTAGCCCACCATTTTCCTACCTGGGTACCCAGAGTGTGTGACTGTGTAGGGACTCTGAACTGCATGTATAACTGTCAGATTAATATAGCTTTTAAGCAAATCAACCTGATTACTCCCTCCCTTGTTCAAGTCCCCTGAATAAATCAGATTTAACCTTGTTTGCATTTAACCTGACTGGGGTTCCAGTTTGTGCCCAAAGTATTGTACTGCTGTTTGTTGTGCTTAACCTTGTTTTACAGGTGGTCCTCAGGGTCAAGCTAGAGGAACCAGCCCTGGTGGTAAGTGCAAACAGTGTGGGTAATTGCCTGGTGAATACGGGTCATTGTAAAAGTAATTACTGTATATTGTTCAGGCCACTAGACAGGAAAGAGTGGGGTTACAGTGTCCCGGAGGTTAACTTTGAAAACTAACAACCCTGACCTCTGGGTGAAGGCACCCGTTTCATTATCCAGGCCCCTTAACCTGCTACTAGCCAAGCAGGCAATGGTAGTAGCCCTTGGGATAGCACCACCTAGGGGTTACACCTACAATTAGCCAATCGTCCAGATAAGGAAAAATTGTGACACCCAGTCTTCTGAGGTGTGCCACCACTACTGCTATGCACTTGGTAAAGACCATTGGTGCAGAGGTAAGGCCGAAGGAAAGTGTTAAGAACTGGTAGTGGCCTGAAGGGAGTCTGAATCAGAGATATTTTCTGTGCGACTCCCTCATGGGAATATGGAAGTATGCGTCCTTAAGATCAAGGAGACTAGCCAGTCCCCTTTTTGCAGAGTTGGCAAAATCATGGCCATTATAACTTTGAACCTGGGCTTTACCAAGTACCTGTTTAGCAGTCTGAGGTCTAGTACAGGCCGCCACTCTCCATTCTTTTTTTGTTGTTAGTAAATATCTGGAATAGAACCCTTGCACTCTTTGGTTGTGGGGGACAGGCTCCACTACTTTTGCTAGCAGTAGGGCCTGTACCTCCTTCTTCAGTAGTTTTCTTTCTGAGAAGGGAGCTGGTGATAAATGTTTTAACCCTGAAGGAGGAAGGGACTTTAAGCAAAGGGAGAAACCCTGACTCACTATTTCCAGGACCCACTTGTCTATGGTTATTTTTAACCATTCCTGGAAATAGTGGTCGAGTCTGCCCCCTACAGGATGTGGAGAGGGAGCCTGAAGGGAAAAGTCAGGAGTTCTGTTTTGCTTGCTGCTGAGACTGAGCAGATTGGGATCCTCTCAGAGAATCCCTTCTACTTCTAGCTCTAAAATCCAATCTGCTGTGGTTGGTACAGCTGCTGGGAAATAGCCAGTACCTGAAAGAAAGGCCTCCTAAAAAAGAGGACCTGCCCCTGTCTCCCCTAGAATAAGATGAAGCTGAAGTAGAGGGCTTGTCTCTGGTCGAGTTGCTCCTAAAAGTAACTTTATATTCGTCTACTTTTTTCATATATGCCTCAGTCTGGGCACAAAAGAGTGGCCTTTTACAGGAAAGTCCATTGCCTTAGTTTGTCTGTCTTGGGTGAGGCTGGTAGCCCTCAGCCAGGCTAATCTTCTTAGAGCAATGGTAACAGCCATCCACCTTGCAGCTGTATCACTGGTGTGAGCTGCCATCTGAAATTGGTATTTTTTTCCCCCAATTGTTTAACCAGGTGGAAGTCTACAAGCTCAATTTTGCTGTGCCTCGCAGCTCTGATACTGTTAAAGAGGGGGTTAGCCTCAGCAATGTCCACTACTGACTGCCAGAGAGCTTTTTGATAAAGGGCCGCATAGGCCTGGTAGCTGGCTTGACAAATTGCCAGGGATGCCAAAAGGTATCCCTTTTTTGCCATGCTGTCCATCTTTCTCAAATCCTTCTCAGGGGGTGAGAGGATAAGGCAGTTTTGGCTTTCTCACAGGCAGCCTACTGTACAATACCCCGGTGGTCTGGGTGACTAAAAAGAAACTCGGCACCAGATCTTGCCAACAGATACTTCTTGTCACTTTTTGTCTGTGGGTGTGACTATACTGGGAGCCTTTAAGATTTCTAAAACATCCTTCTTAAAGAATTTGTAGATAGGCAGAAGGAGCCTTTTTGAGGGTGTCAGCCCCATAAGCTCCATGTATTGTGCCTCCTCTTCATCCTGGATCTCTTCAGCTGTTTGCAGACCATTTTCTTAAAACAAAAATGGGAAGAGAAATCCTCTGAGGGTCTGGGAGGGGAGCCAAAACCCTGTTCTGGTGACACCTCAGGTTCAATTCTCTCTTCATCTTGGTCATCCTTCTCATATGCCACTGTAGCAGTAGGCAACAGAGGGGTAACAGTTGCTTTTTCAGCAGTAGTAATCACAGGCTGCTGAAGGGGTAATAAACCCTGCAGCACCTTAAGTAAGGTGAAAGTCTGTGTCAACTCAGCAGGAGAAGGAGCATTAATAGGCACCTGAGGGACCCCTTGAGGTGTTTCAGCCAGGGTGTTAGTGTGTTTGGTTTTCTTTAATTTTTGGGCAGGCACCGGGGAGTCAGCCGGTTGATTGCCTCTCTTGCCAGAGCCCTCACCCTTATATGGGGTGGATTTTTTTTTTTTTTTTTTTATTTAGCTTTTGTTGACTGGGTAAGTACACTAGACAAATCCTGCCTATTTTCAGGCACGACCCGGGGGAGGGGGATACAGATGAATGCCAACTGACCTTGAACCAGATTAAGCTGTTGGTGGTATTTTTAGTGAATGAGGGAAATTTGGCCAGGACACTGGAAATTCCCCTACTCTTTTCGATAAGTGCCACGGGATCTTTAACATCCACCTGAACTACCACCAATCCAGGCAGATGGGACCTCGGTTTAACGTCTCATCCGAAAGACGGCACCTCAGAAGTGCAGCACCCCTCATGCTGCACTACAGTGTCAGTACTGGGATATTAACCCAAGTGCCAGATGTGGGAACTGAACCCACAGCCCTCTGATCTCCCGGCCTCGGAGGAGAGTGTGCTACCTACTGAGCCACTGACACTGCTATTTAGAGGCTCTGGAAGGAACTGCCACAGTCTTAGAGGGGGTGGACTGGTTAGAGCCCATGGATAGCGCCTCAAGTTTTAAGACTCTCCCTGCGTTTTTC